>CM076584.1:1237359788-1237574816 GCA_034641835.2 Pinus albicaulis | reverse complement strand
ACTAGACTTGCTTCATCACTTGGAAAAAGAAGTAGCAAGTACATATAGAATTCAATGTTAGAAGAGAAAATATGTTGCAAAAGGTATCAGATTTGGTGTGCAAGGTGTGAAACAACTTGCACATGCTCTAAAGGTGTCAATGAGTCATAATGTTGCTATTGAATAATGTTATGTTTCTCCAAAAGAAAAAGTTGGCAAGGAGTGAGTCATAACTATTTCATAATAACTGAAGACATAAATAGATAGGATTATCACAAATGAGAAGACCAAGGTCTTTTAATTCGATACATGAAAACAAAATTTTAAATTTGAATGCAATTGTCAAAGAAGAAAACATTAAATTTAAGTGTAGTTATTCATCTAATTAATTATAGAATTAATTAATAATATTTTAAAAATTAATTTAAATTTAAATATTGTTGTTCAACTAATCGAATATGCAATTAATATTTAAAATTAAGAGATAAGATTTTAAAAAATATTAATAACTTTTAATAATGTGAATTTCCAAAAACATTCTTATTTACAACGCAGATAACAAAACTCTAAAATCTAGTCAAAGAATAAAAATAATTCTTAACGACTATAATAACGATCAATATTATACTCATGTGGATGCAAAAATATATAGAATATTGATTCGTGTCTTATTTTTGGTTATATTTGGAAAAATAAGAAAATCTGAAATTGAAAATTTGAAACTTTGGTTAAGCATATCGACATATTATCATTTTCTGTTCGACTCGATCACGTGAAAAAGCTAGGTATTAAATTGACATAAAAAATTGTAATAATTATGAGCACGTCAATTTTCTGTTATACATCAGACAAGCTCTGTTGAGCAACCTGGCGGACCCTTCTGTTATATTCTTTGCGATCAGTGGAGTATAAACGAGAAGCCTCCTGATTCGCAGGAGATTGTGGATTTGGGTCAGAAAGTAATGACTGCACCCACATGATACAAACACAAGTATTGAGAATCACATTTGTCACTTATACTTCATGAAGAACAGTAACACCTCACAACTAAAATGGTACCTGAATTGAAGTGAGAACTGCGGCGACATCGTAGACGGGTCTCCAGTTCTCTTTCAGAATGTCCAAGCAAATGTCACCCTCCTTATAACCGCACAGACAAACCAAAGACCTCTTTAACCCTACGGTCTGATATGCCTGCAAGGGTTTGAGAACCAGAGGCAGAATTAATCATTCTTGCACCATGAAATACCATTTAATAATAAATTTATATTTATTGAAAAGTAAGAAATTTGACAACACTTACTGTTTGGGTGAAACATGGTCGACACAAACCTCACCTTTGGAGGTGTGTTAGGGTAATTCTCTCTGAACTCGAGCGTTAGCTTGAATGTGCCTACAAAATTGCGATACAAAATTTCAGTCAATCGAAATTTCTGATGTAGACAGAAAGTCTTATTGTGGGTAAATACTCACCGCCATCCCATGGAGTGTCTGTAGGCCTGCAAACAATTATGGACAGAGGTCAGTCACCTACTTGGAATTTCGGATGCAGAAACATGGTGATTGAATGATGAAGGAGACTTATAAAATGACAAAAACCCTAGTATACATACCCAAAAATAATAGCATCAGAATATTGTCCTCTCGCGGAGCTGCGTTAACACCTGGAGGGCCTTCTTCTTCGAGCTTCCTGAGATCACCCGTCAGTCCCTTCATGCACCCAATAGACTTACTGCCTGCCTCCATCCTCGTTGGAAGCGGAGAAAAGTAAGCAAAGAACTTCTATGGCTCTCCGTGATTATGTCATTAACCCAGCTCTTTTTCCTCTTTATTTATAAACATTTTTTCCTTAAATGTAGGCGTCGCGTCCTTACATCAAAATTGTTGTTTGTATTAACAAAAATAATGTATTTTGTAAATTTTTTCACCTAAATGAAGGCCTCGCGTCGTTACATCAAAATTGTTGTTCGTATTAACAAAAATAAAGTAGTTTGCAAGTTGTGTAGGGTAGTTATTAATTTTTAATCATAAATCTTTCCGGAAATCATATAAGAAATTTAGAAACGAACTATCAACAGTAAATCATATAAGAAATTGAGAAACGAACTATATATCAACTGTAGTTTATCATTTTTTCCATTTAAATTACTCAAGACATTTTACCAAATTTGATAGCTAATGCGGAAGAAGAAACTCTACCTCAATTTTTTATCTCGATCCATTATTTATTAATGTTCGTAGTTTGTCGAGGTAAAGCATATATGTGTTTTACACTATATAGATCAAAGTATGTGGTAGGTGTAATAGCACAGAGACTAGTTAGTTATTTTATAATTGAGGTATGTATGGTTCCACCAAAATTATTATAACATTGTTCCAACAACTAGCATAATATTGTTGTTATGGTTGGGCCATACCAGTGATTTTTATCACCATTGAAAGTGCGACGCAAACAACCATCGGAATTGCGACACAACTTCTATAAAAAAATTTAGGAAAGAAGTAATCGTGAGATGATCATCCACTTTAAGAAGGAACTCACATTTGGCTTACGACATAATAGCAGTAGTTTCTAAAGGATAAAGGAAGATGTATGACCTCCCAAACGAGCTAGGATGTAAAAAAATTGTCTCACGTGACTTGCATCCTAGCCCAGCTCACTTCGGAGGTCGTCAACCTTCATTTTTCATTTATCAACTATTCGCATCATACTAGAAGCGAAAGTTTATTTCCTTACCAAAATGGATGATCATATGAGGCTTACTTCTAGTTCCTTTTTTATAAGATCAAGGGCATGTTCATTTAACAAAACTACCTTTTAATATCCCTTTGTGTGAATTATGCTTACTCTAAATATTTCACATGACCTTGAACAAATTAGGGGTAGCATTGCTTTACACTGCAACTTTTACATGAAAACAACACTAAACATATGGGTTCTATATATTCTATTTTTGAAAGACCCCACAGTTGTGAAGGTGGTTTCCTTGTCAATGCAGTATTTCTCAAATTCAGACTCCCCAAAAATATTAGGTTTCCTATTACAGGGGATATGGTTCCCTCAAGAGATATGAAGGATAAATCGAGGGAGAAAATCCCTCCCTGTACACACCATATACACATCCATGTACAAGGAGAGGAGTAATTTGTTTACATCTAGTGAGTGAGGACATTTTCGTTTGTCAAACATTTTATTTGGACTTTTCAAAGTTTGAATGTCTTGAGAATAACCTATGCTAATGAACGATATGCACAATAATATAATAAACAAAATCCATATGAATTCTGGAGGGGAGGTTGTGAGGAAAATATTAGGGATTTTGCATGCACAACCAAACGCTGGCAGCCTTCATTTGTAATTGTATTCAACCTATGTAAATATACAACAAATTTAAACAGATGGAGAGTTCTTCCAATGATGTAAGCTTTTCGAGACTACTAGGAAGCACAATTAGACTTTCACAAGAGCTCAAATGGAGCTCCTGGAGACAATTCAATGACCTAAAGTCACTTGATAGATGCCTCAAGCTAGATTAGGGTTCCATTCTTAATAATCTTAAAGATCGAAGCTTTGAAATTGATCCCGATAACTCCTCTAGTTATTGGCAACTTGAAAGGTCTAGTTCCTTCAAACTATTTACAAGATCACCTACCTCTTGAGGCAATTTTTTCAATTGTGAAAAACTCAATCTAAGTACTTCCATATTTTTGGGTTGTACAAGACAATTAGAAGAGATTCTAGTGTCAGGGATCTATACACATTCTATCAAATTCGAACTCGATGTATCTAACACTGGAAAGCATCTGCAAATTATGAAATCAATTATATGTGGTGATCTTAAAAAAAATAATAACAGTGAAAACATAATTCTAGCTATTTCAAATAAATTGAGATGAAAAACAAAACGTCAAGATTACTATTTGAGTGAACAATTGATAAAAGATCTGGTTAGTAACATAAATGTCTCAACTCCTTGAACTTTGACACATTGAAAGGGAGATGAGAAATTTTTTCTTGAAAGAAAGTTCAACTTTTCAAATATTTTCTTACATTTTCCATGCACCTCATGTAAGGCTCCAAGTCTAACAAATCTCAGCGAACTATACATTAAGTTTAGTTTAGACATAGGTATTGATAAAGGAGAGTGAATTTCATTCAACCATATCCCTTTTCTCCTTCGATTGTCATAAATATGTGCCACCAAAAGACAACCCACCCACAAGGAAGCTATTGTTTAGTGATATTTCCTGAAAATTTTGTGAACTCCAAAGCTCATCTCGTAATTTTCTACAAAAAATATTATGTTCCATGTCTAAGGTGACCAAAGGAGGACTTGAAAGATAGTTAGGGATTCCACCAAAAAATTTATTCATATCCAATAGCAAGTTTTTCAAATTCATACTTTCTGGGAGAATGTCCTCTATGTTGCCTATAACATGATTCAATGAAAAAGAGAGAGGATAGGCTCTTGGCATGACAAAGCTATGATGTTATTAATACATAGAGCCTGCTAGCATCAATTCCCAATGTTCTGAGAGAAGAACAATTCCCTAGTTCCCGATGTCCCTTTATTTTCTGGAACTTGTGCAGTCTCTTTGTGGGTTGTGATTGGCTCTGTATTGATCACGACTAACTCTATAGTAACAAAAATTGGTTATGTGTTGACCACAACTGATTCTGTTCTTGCATGGCTGGAACCATTTGCAACATGGGTTTCCTCAGTCATTAAAACATGTTTTATTTTCCAATAAGGAAAAACTCTCCATTGAAGAGTCATGGTTTTACCTTTGGGTGGGTTCAGATAGGGAAATAATCCCAAGATGGTTTCAACATTGCTCCTCAGGCCTGAACCAAACCCTCTGAAAGTAGAACATAAGTTAGTAGGAATAATACATTTATGGTATTTTAACTTGTAATGCAAAAATATTCAAAAAAAACTATAAAGAGCTGGCTACAAGCGGTAACTTAACCTCCATGTATTTTCATTAGCATCATCTGGTAATAAATGCATCAGTGTCTCAGAACCTATAGGGATATCCACACCCAAATTACTTAATGAACCGAGCTTTAGAAAAAAATATATAATTAATTTGTTGTAGAGCTACATAAGTTGAGAATAGAAATTTACTTTACACATATTCACTATGTGGAAGTCATAAGTCACCTCTCTATAGCTGTATTTACATGCGAAAAGGATAAAGTAGAAAACCCTAATTGATAGTGGTGGAGTGACCATAAGGGGAATGGAAAATGAAAAATCGATCTGGTAACTCTAGGGGGTTACCCTAACGACATGTCAAAATATCTTTACATTCACTTCCTCTATTTGGACATGTGTAAGGCTTGAACACCAATAATGTAAAATAGCTCAAAACCATTATCTCGGGATTCAAATTAGGGATTAATATCTGGTAAATTCCAAAGACTTAGTTATACATTACAGAATACATGGATATATAAAACTGTTGTGCTTGAACAAGAAAAATAATACACTATAGTACCCATTGTAAAGTTAAGATAAATCGGCGAAAGGTAAATATCTCATATACATTTTTGTAGGGAAATGTTCATGTGGAAGCACAAGGGTTTCAAGTGTTAAAGAGGAAAAAATATTTAATACCTCGAATAAAAAATAATGCCCATCACCTTTTCCCTCCATTTAACCAAACACCTAACAATTATAATGCATGAAATCACACTGTTGGGTGCTATTATAGGACATTTTGTTGCATCTAGTCAATATGCCTTAAAACATGATCATTCACATCCATTGAATAATTTTTAATACTCCCTACATGAATCCCTAAGCATGACTCTCATAACCTTGAATATATGCTTGAAACTGCTTCATTCATAGATTTTTAGGTGAAACACAGTTTGGCTCCTCAATGACTAGCATTCACTAGTAGGTTGGCCCTCTCTAGACCTATGTTGATCAAAATAGAGTTGCCATTGTTAAAGGGAGTGTGTTTATTATTTGTAAATTTTGGGAAAACCAAAAGATCTATGAACCTTGCTCTTGCAGAAGCTACTTGATTGTTGTAACTATTTAATTTGATGAAAGTCACAAATCATATCCTATAATACGGTAGTTGTCATCCCTTATTAACGTTCATCACTGACAAGCATGGATGTCAGCAGACTTTAACTTCATTACTTGAAAAAAGTAGTACATATAGAATTCAATGTTAGAAGAGAAAATATGTTGCAAAAGGTATCAGATTTGGTGTGCAAGGTGTGAAACAACTTGCACATGCTCTAAAGGTGTCAATGAGTCATAATGTTGCTATTGAATAATGTTATGTTTCTCCAAAAGAAAAAGTTGGCAAGGAGTGAGTCATAACTATTTCATAATAACTGAAGACATAAATAGATAGGATTATCACAAATGAGAAGACCAAGGTCTTTTAATTCTGATACATGAAAACAAAATTTAAAATTGAAATGCAATTGTCAAAAAAAATAAATAAATAAATTTAAGTGTAGTTATTCATCTAATTGACTATAGAATTAATTAATAATATTTTAAAAATAATTAAATTTAAATTTAAGTGTTGTTGTTCAACTAATTAAATATGCGATTAATATTTAAAATTAAGAGATAATATTTAAAGTGAATTTCCAAAAACATTCTTATTTACAATATAGATAACAAGACTCTAAAATCTAATCGAAGAGTAAAAATAATTCTTAACCACTATCATAACGATCAATACTATACTCATGTGGATGCAAAAATATATGGAGTATTGATTCGTGTCTTATTTTTTGTTATATTTGGAAAAATAAGAATATCTGAAATTGAAAATTTCAAACTTTTTTTAAGCATATCGACATATTATCATTTTCTGTTCGACTCGATCACGTGAAAGGGCTAGGTATTAAATTGACATTAAAAAAATTGTAATAATTATGAGCACGTCAATTTTCTGTTATACATCAGACAAGCTCTGTTGAGCAACCTGGCGGACCCTTCTGTTATATTCTTTGCGATCAGTGGAGTATAAACGAGAAGCCTCCTGATTCGCAGGAGATTGTGGATTTGGGTCAGAAAGTAATGACTGCACCCACATGATACAAACACAAGTATTGAGAATCACATTTGTCACTTATACTTCATGAAGAACAGTAACACCTCACAACTAAAATGGTACCTGAATTGAAGTGAGAACTGCGGCGACATCGTAGACGGGTCTCCAGTTCTCTTTCAGAATGTCCAAGCAAATGTCACCCTCCTTATAAACTGCACAGGACAAACCAAAGACCTCTTTAAACCTACGGTCTGATATGCCTTGTAAGGGTTTGAGAACCAGAGGGGCAGAATTAATCATTCTTGCACCATGAAATACCATTTAATAATAAATTTATATTTATTGAAAAGTAAGAAATTTGACAACACTTACTGTTTGGGTGAAACATGGTCGACACAAACCTCACCTTTGGAGGTGTGTTAGGGTAATTCTCTCTGAACTCGAGCGTTAGCTTGAATGTGCCTACAAAATTGCGATACAAAATTTCAGTCAATCGAAATTTCTGATGTAGACAGAAAGTCTTATTGTGGGTAAATACTCACCGCCATCCCATGGAGTGTCTGTAGGCCTGCAAACAATTATGGACAGAGGTCAGTCACCTACTTGGAATTTCGGATGCAGAAACATGGTGATTGAATGATGAAGGAGAATTATAAAATGACAAAAACCCTAGTATACATACCCAAAAATAATAGCATCCCATATCAAAATATTGTCCTCTCGCGGAGCTGCGCTAACACCTGGAGGGCCTTCTTGTTCGAGCTTCCTGAGATCACCCGTCAGTCTCTTCATGCACCCAATAGACTTACTGCCTGCCTCCATCCTCGTTCGCTAGAAACCACAACTACTCCGATTCACAATTACTGCGTTGGAAGCGGAGAAGAATAAGCAAAGAACTTCTATGGCTCTCCGTGATTATGTCATTAACCCAGCTCTTTTTCCTCTTTATTTATAAACATTTTTTCCTTAAATGTAGGCGTCGCGTCCTTACATCAAAATTGTTGTTTGTATTAACAAAAATAATGTATTTTGTAAATTTTTTCACCTAAATGAAGGCCTCGCGTCGTTACATCAAAATTGTTGTTCGTATTAACAAAAATAAAGTAGTTTGCAAGTTGTGTAGGGTAGTTATTAATTTTTAATCATAAATCTTTCCGGAAATCATATAAGAAATTTAGAAACGAACTATCAACTGTAAATCAATTTAGAAACGAACTATATATCAACTGTAGTTTATCATTTTTTCTATTTAAATTACTCAAGACATTTTACCAAATTTGATAGCTAATGCGGAAGAAGAAACTCTACCTCAATTTTTTATCTCGATCCATTATTTATTAATGTTCGTAGTTTGTCGAGGTAAAGCATATATGTGTTTTACACTATATAGATCAAAGTATGTGGTAGGTGTAATAGCACAGAGACTAGTTAGTTATTTTATAATTGAGGTATGTATGGTTCCACCAAAATTATTATAACATTGTTCCAACAACTAGCATAATATTGTTGTTATGGTTGGGCCATACCAGTGATTTTTATCACCATTGAAAGTGCGACGCAAACAACCATCGGAATTGCGACACAACTTCTATAAAAAAATTTAGGAAAGAAGTAATCGTGAGATGATCATCCACTTTAAGAAGGAACTCACATTTGGCTTACGACATAATAGCAGTAGTTTCTAAAGGATAAAGGAAGATGTATGACCTCCCAAACGAGCTAGGATGTAAAAAAATTGTCTCACGTGACTTGCATCCTAGCCCAGCTCACTTCGGAGGTCGTCAACCTTCATTTTTCATTTATCAACTATTCGCATCATACTAGAAGCGAAAGTTTATTTCCTTACCAAAATGGATGATCATATGAGGCTTACTTCTAGTTCCTTTTTTATAAGATCAAGGGCATTTTCATTTAACAAAACTACCTTTTAATATCCCTTTGTGTGAATTTAATTTATTTTAAAGATTTCACGTGACCTTGAACAAATTAGGGGTAGCATTGCTTTACACTGCAAATTTTACATGAAAACAACACTAAACATATGGGGTTCTATATATTCTATTTTTGAAAGACCCTAGAGCTGTGAAGGTGGTTTCCTTGTCAATGCAGTATTTCTCAAATTTAGACTCCCAAAAAATATTAGGTTTCCTATTACAGGGGATATGGTTCCCTCAAGAGATATGAAGGATAAATCGAGGGAGAAAACCCCTCCCTATACACACCATATACACATCCATGCACAAGGAGAGGAGTAATTTGTTTACATCTAGTTAGTGAGGACATTTTCGTTTGTGAAACATTTTATTTAGACTTTTCAAAGTTTGAATGTCTTGAGAATAACCTATGCTAATGAACGATCTGCACAATAATATAATAAACAAAATCCATATGAATTCTGGAGGGGAGGTTGTGAGGAAAATATTAGGGATTTTACACACACAACCAAAACTGTGCCATTTGAGCGAAATTGTATTCCAACCTATGTAAATATACAACAAATTTAAACAGATGGAGAGTTCTTCCAATGATGTAAGCTTTTCGAGACTACTAGGAAGCACAATTAGACTTTCACAAGAGCTCAAATGGAGCTCCTGGAGACAATTCAATGACCTAAAGTCACTTACAGATACCTCAAGCTAGAGTAGGGTTCCATTCTCAATAATATTAAAGATCGAAGCTTTGAAATTTATCTCAATAACTCCTCTAGTTATTAGCAACTTGAAAGGTCTAGTTCCTTCAAACTATTTAGCAGATCACCTAGCTCTTGAGGCAATTTTTTCAATTGTGAAAAACTCAATCTAAGTACTTCCATATTTTTGGGTTGTACAAGACAATTAGAAGAGATTGTAGAGTCAGGGATCTATACACATTCTATCAAATTCGAACTCGATGTGTCGAACACTGGAAAGCATCTGCAAATTATGAAATTAATTATATGTGGTGATTGTAAAAAAAATAATAACAATGAAAACATAATTCTAGCTATTTCAAATAAATTGAGATGAAAAACAAAACGCCAAGATTACAATTTGAAGCGAAAAAATGATAAATGCTTTGGTTAGTAACATAAATGTCTCAACTCCTTGAATTTTGACACATTGAAAGGGAGATGAGAAATTTTTTCTTGAAAAAAAGTTCAACTTTTCAAATATTTTCTTACATTTTCCATGCACCTCATGTAAGGCTCCAAGTCTAACAAATCTCAGTGAAATATACATTAAGTTTAGTTTAGACATAGGTATTGATAAAGGAGAGTGAATTTCATTCAACCATATCCCTTTTCTCCTTCGAATGTCATAAATATGTGCCACCAAAAGACAACCCACCCACAAGGAAGCTATTGTTGAGTGATATTTCCTGAAAATTTTGTGAACTCCAAAGCTCATCTGGTAATTTTCTGCAAAAAATATTATGTTCCATGTCTAAGGTGAGCAAAGGAGGACTTGAAAGATAGTTAGGGATTCCACCAAAAAAATTATTCATATCCAATAGTAATTTTTTCAAATTCATACACTCATGGAGAATGTCCTCTATGCTGCCTATAACTCGATTCAATGAAAAAGAGAGAGGATAGGCTCTTGGAATAAAAAATCTCTGATGTTATTAATACATAGAGCTTGCTAGTATCAATTCCCAATGTTCTGAGAGATGAACAATTGCCTAGTTCCCAATGTCCCTCTATTTTCTGGAACTTGTGGAGTCTCTTTGTGGGTTGTGATTGGCTCTGTACTGATCACGACTAACTCTGTAGTAACAAAAATTGGTTATGTGTTGAACACAAATTATTATATTCCTACATGGCTAGAACCATTTGCAACATGGGTTTCCTTAGTCATTAAAACATGTTTTATTTTTTCCAAAAACTTGTCGAATTTTTTTTCTTCTTTAACTCCTCTTTCTTGCTCAACAATTATAGTAGTTGTTTCTATATTTTGAGTACTTGGAACTTGGGAAGAAGAGGCCAATGTTTATGATTTTTCTGAATTTTGTGGGGAATGTCATACTAGAAATTCCAATAGGTCATCTATTCTTCTAAGAAGGTATTACTTAAAATTAATGAATTCATGAGGATTCAATCAATCAATAGATAATGTTTCTACCATAGAATATTTTGGGACCATTTTGAATAAATCATCAAATTTATCGTGCTCGTTTGAAGATGGCCTGATTTGGAGATTAGTTGTGACATATTTAGCAAGTCAAACTTCTAGTTTCGTTTCACTGGAAAACAAAAGACTTGTAATGACTTAATTTCAAGAAAAGAATGCTTGAAATTTTGCAAGGTACATTTTCCACAAGGAGTATGGAAACATGGCCAAACGATTTTATTTCAATCTTAGATAACTTTAGTTAGGCCCTATCCAACTGCCTCATATGAAATTTCTTTGCCTAACAACTTATCTGGAACGAAAAATGGAAAAACATGGGGATGGGCTCAGTTATCAATGATTTTAACATGTTTTAGTGATAATGTGAACTGCGAAATAGTGAAATAGAGAGGTGTTAACATAATTTGATATCGGAATATGTCATTTAACAGAATGTGATATCGATTTTTTTAGTTGACGGAATGTGATATCGGTACTTCATATATCAAAGTTTTGGCATTTCACATATCGACATTTCAGCATTTCACATTTTCACCATTTCGCGATTTCTCATTTTGATATTTCCTTTTAACATGTTTTCATAGATTCTTGATATTGCATGTCTTTTTTAATGTGATTGTCCTTTTTTAGGTTTTTCTTTGTTCTCCAATTTTTTCATAATACTTCCTTTGTTATAGAAAAAATATTTTCTCCTTTAATTTTCTTGTTGTGTTTGGAAAAATAAGAGAAACTAAACCAAACTTATTTTATCTTAAATAAACAAGATTTTCTCCTAAAAATTTAAAAGTGTCCCCATTATTCCTTCTAATACATCTAAGTAAAATGTGGTTTGTCAAGTACCACAACACAATGATATATATACCGATAGACACAATGCCACATGTTGTCGCCTATTTCTACTAGAAAATATTTGATTGCACACTCTCATTCATGGTCACTACGCAAGGATCATCTGTAATAATGCACTATTTATTGGAAGGATGAACATATAAAAAATGTTTGGAGGGATATAAATTAAAAAATCTTATTTCCAAATTTTTTCTTCTTTCTCTTTAAAGCATCAGTGATTTGAGATATAACACACAAAATACATAACAACAGAGAATTGATACAACTCATAGAACATATCACTCTATTCTTCAAAGGATTCCATCTAAGATCAGTTGCCGATTTCAACTCTTTTGTGGAAGAATTTGAATGGGATGTCAAATATTATATAGGCTTCCACCCTAGAGGTAAGGTGGGAGATTAAGTCTACAACTTGGATCTGATACTAGTTGATGGAATCAGAGGATTCAAATCTAATCTGAGATAGTCGAATACAACATAAATGGGAAGAACGCAACATAGTGAGAAAAACCTACAATGGATAATAAATCACAAGATTTTCATTACACTACATTCCTTTCCTTTCTTGTTCATGAGCTATAATATGATTTCTAAAATTAAAGGGTGGTGGTTGTTAGAGGGTCAACATAATTTGGAAATCTTACCATGTTGGAATGTTTAATTCCTACTTTTCTTCAGTTGTGATTCTTTCTATGTTATAGAGTCTATTCGTATTCCATAGGTTAGCTAAGACTAAGTTCCTATTTTGGTGTAAGGTTGAGATATTCTCTCAACTAAGTTATTGTGTGTCCAATATAGCTTCCCTATCTTGAGACAATTCCTCATGTATATATGTGACTATTTGATTAATAGAATACAGTTTGCATAGTAACATTTTATCTTGGTATCAGAGCCTATACGGGCCTGGACCTCAGCCCCTCATGGGCTGAGGGAAACGAGTGAAATAATAAAGTTTTAAGTTGTGTTTTGTTTTTTGTTTTTTTGGTTTTCCATTCATTTGAGTGAATGTGTATTGGAACAGTGGAGTTGGACCGCGAAAAAAAGGTGAGAGTGGAACTGCGTGGAAAGTGCAGAGCCATTGTGGATCTGTCGGTTGATTTCCATTCTTGTTTTTTCACTGTCGGAGGAGACAGAGGCGGGCCATTCCTGAAGCATGGCGTGGTGTCGATTTGCGAAGGCGATGGGAAATGGAGGATGAATGATTCATGTGACAGTAATACTTGAAGACTTATGGTGCAGTACGCCAAGTTTATATGAAAAATGCCAAGAAAGGTTAGTCAAAACCCAAGCGCAACCGCAGCTCACCAAGTTCCACCGCCAATCGAGATTCGGCTGATTCGCACGCTCTCGAGATTCATCGCACATGGTGCACCATTCTATTCAACATGGCCCCCGAGAAGGACTTGGGATGAATGGAAATGATGTTTTTATTAACCACCCTGTAGTGAAAAAATCAAGAGAATTTCTTGGATATAATATTATTTTTTCTAATTAATTACATGAACATCTAGCTTTTTTGAGACTAGAGAAGTGTTTTTTGACATTACAGGAATTCAGGTTCAGGTGTTGGAATAACACTCCTATATTGATTGTGATATACATATTGATGAAATGGTTTCTGGATGACAAGGTTTATACACCCATCTTTGACTCTACAAAATGAGAAAATATGTTATCTCAACATTATCATAAGGATAAGAGGAGATCACCTAGGCATAACAATTCTTTCTCACATAGTAGTCATGCATTTAGATCACTGTAGAAGAGATGTGAGATGATGTGTTGTGGGCGAGTGTGAGCGATCATGATTGATTGGGGTGGGATTGATGGACGATCATGGAATAATTTGAATAGATGTTTTCCAGATTCATGTTTCTTTGTATCATTGGTTGTATAGTAATAGACCATTCCTATTTTTATTTTTTATTTATGTTTATCCCTGAGTTGTGTTTTAGTAGGGGAGAGGGGAATTTTAATGATCATAGATATTGTTATTGTTGTTCTGATTGAATTGTTAGTATTTTCTTCTTTCTCATGGTGATGATGTTTATAAATCTTCATGATGATTGTTTTATTGTGATTGATTTGGGTTTGACATGCTTATAGGTTATATTATTTGTTTGGTGGTCGATGGTGTTTCTTCCACTTGAAGCCTTTGTCATGTTTCTTTACCATCACCTATTTTATATGAAACATTTATTAGGAAGTTGTTATTGTTTGTTTTTAGTATCCCTCTACAACAAATTCTACTTTAGATATTAACCAAGCTCATTGACGTTTCTTGGTTATCACCTTGACATTTTGGTACACCTTCATTGTAGTGGGTCTCTATTTTTCCCATCTCCTAGATCATTGTCGAATCTATAGTTTTGACTCCATGATTATTTGAGCACTCATATATTTCTCCCTTTTTCCTAGGATTTTTTTCTTATTGTTTTATATCCTTTTATCTAGTTAGGATATTTTACTTAGGTACCTTATCATGTATAGTTGTTGGGACACAATTTTTTTTTATGTTTACTCCGTACGTTTCACTTAAGGCATTAGAGATGTTATTTTTTAATGCTTTTTCTCCAATTAGATAATTATATTTAGTTGTAGTGATTTTTATAATGAAAATATCCTTATAATTTTACAATTGTAATTAAAACCACAAATAATTAATTCTCTTACACTATATTAGTTCCTTTGTATTTCATTTTGTCATATTTAGTATGTAGAGAATAATGCAATTTTAAGATTGGGGGATCCACAATATATGAGGAAACATATGGAGATATATATAGTAATGGTGTTGTTAATAAGTGATAATTTCGGTAGTTTCCAACGGATTTTGACTGGAATCGTGATAGAATTTGTAGTGAAATATTTCTTTATGTTGTATAAACTGGTTTCTAGCTGCACATATGGACTCAACACCCTCCAAAACCCCTATGAAACTTCCATTGTGAACCGTTCCCACGTAGAACTTGTGTTTTCAATGAATTCTTGTTAGATTCTCGAAAAATTAGACTCCACAAAAATGTGAAAAATTTTCAAACAATCCCACATATAATAAACTCCTATAGTAATTGTAAAATTGTGAAAACCAAAATATATCAGAAAATTTATTAATTTTATATACCAAACACACCATAGTTGTGTATTTTATGCCAATTACACCAAAGGTGTTTGTAAGGGGAGGTTTCTCTGAGTACTTTCGTCGTCTTTATTGAGCCTATAAAAATAGGACACATGTATGCATCATTAGGAAACAATGTGAAATGTTGTGAGTGTTTGGTCTTCTATGCACCACTACCCATTCCTCTATGCTCGACTAAGCCCAGAACCACACTCGAACTATGATCATGAGCCAGTTGATTTCTTAAACGACACCATTGAAAACAGCAAGGGTCATTGGCTGGGTGAGATTTGTGTCTCCACTTCTGTATCCACTTCCATGATGCCTTCGTCTCTAACATTCATCCTCATTCGCTAGAGAAACCTCGAAGTTGAGCAGAGCTACTTCTTCACAGTCGTGGACATTGGTGGGCAGTGCTATGGTATCTCCTTGTTGTACGCCCGCCATAGGAAGCGTTGTTCTTCGAATGGAAATGACAAACGAGTGCCATTATCAAAGCAATGAGATACTGGTGATTCTTGCAATGTTGGACTCTACAATCACCTTGGTGAATAATATAGCACAAGGATTTTTCATATTAATTGTCACTTTGTTTAAAAGAAAAAAATCACTTTCTCTTGCAACAAATGTCGCCATATCCTACAATGATTCCTATGTTGTTTTCACTAGGTGATTTGTATAGCCTTTGGTAGATATAGGAAACTGGTATGACTTGACCTTGCAGTTGTACTAACACAACTTTGCTAAAATCCATTTTCACCAATCTATTCTAGCTTACCCACAAGTTATCTTCTTAAGCATGACCCTCACATAGATAATATTCATCTCTAACATCCAAGTACCATGCCCTCATCCATGCCCATGCTACGGTGTGCCCCAAAAACATCTCTCAATCATTGTAGTTTCTCCTATGTGTATTTATTCTAACCCATAACTCGAGTTGCATTCCTGTATCCTCATTGATAGTTTGCAAAATTTCCTAATAGTGATACACTAGTTTAACCTCATTAGTATATGTGACATCCCTCCCCTTAATGTCTATCCACTAATCTATGATTAAGTTTCATACCGTTAAGGTTGCATATTTCACAACAATTGTGACCATTGTGGCCCCCTTAGCCACCATCCCTTACATTCATGCAATGCCTCATGTGAAATGAATTGGAAGCCTTATAACTTAAGTTGAACTTATTGAATAACTTAATTATAATAACTATTCATTTCTGGTTGGTTAGTTAAATGTAGTTATTTTTATGCTCATATTAATTTTGCACGTGTTATGTGTGTGTAAATATTTAACTTTAAATGATGAATGGATATAATGAGAAAAAAAATATGGAAGAATGAGGAATGGGCTAAGGCCACTCAGGGGACTTTAAGGTCCTTTTTAGTCAGAGGACAATTAAAACAAATTAGTAACATTCGAGGAAGGAAACGTTAACAAAGAAGGAAAAAAATTCGAAATACCATGGTCTTTTTCCTTGAGTTAAAAGCTGAGAAGAAGGGAGGATCAATGAAAAAAGAAGGCAGGAGAAAAAATTTCATTCAACTAGAAGGATTGATTCGAGAGTTTTGTGAAAGCTAATGGCTAGAGAGAAATTCCATTGAACTGGTTGACTCTCATCCTTCCGTCACTATGGGAGAGAAAGACAATTATTGTGTAACACCATTGGGAGATAAATACTAGTGAAGATTCCCTATTGAGAAGAATGGAATTGTCCGATTAGGGACAGGAGAACTGAGGAGATTTGTACGACTTTGTGAAAAATAAGGTAAGAAATACTACCTTAGCTTAAAATAAGGAAAAAAATGTATCTATGTTTTTCCAGTTACACTCTCAAATATAGAGAAGAAAAAAAATGAACTAGGGCTATGCATATGTTTATTCTTTGGAACGTATTCAACTTGTGATGTAGGTTTTCCAATTTGAGAACGAAAAATGCACAATAGCGAAGGGCTATAAATTTCCTATTGGCTTGAAGAAAACAATTTAGCAAGATCGTTGTGTTTGACATAAAAAAAGAAAATGTCTAGTAACTATTAAACTCATAAATAGAAAGAAATTTGGTATTCTTTCTTTGTTTTACCAAAAAATAATGATTTTTATATTTATTTTCATATTACAGAAAAGAGAAAAAAATAAAGTAATACTTCCTTTATATTTTGGCATTAAATGACTTCCAAACTCCAATAAAGATATTGTAAGTGTAGAAGAACGAGAGTATGTGAAAACACATAAAGAAACAGAATAAAACCCTCTATTTTATTTATAGAGCATTAGGGAACACAATAAATATTATGAGTAGCATAGAAAATAAATCCTTACTATATTAAAACCCCATTCTATGATGCAAAATAAATCGTCACAAAATGAAACACACGATAGATAGCTATATAAATTATGTATTGAAAAAAAGAAAACTAAACCAGTAAAAATTGATAACCTTTGGCTAACAAATATACATTAAAGAAACATTTACATTAAAATTCTTCTCTCAACCTCCAAAAGGGAGGGAAAAGGAAAATAATATGGTAAACAAATACATTACAATACAATGTGAAAAAGTATATAAACATGAATTTTATGGCGAGAATGAGAAGCTTACAAAAGAAGTTTCAGTCATTCCAGCCAAAGTTTTACTTAAATAAGTCGTGAAACAAGAAAAAAAGTATATAATGACAAATTTGTGGGTGGCTCTTAACACCTTTTCATATAATAAAGATGTTCCTATTTTTCCAAAACTAGGATACATTTTTCTCATGGTAGTGAACTTGAATAAAAATCGGAAATGATGAACAACACCTTACGTGGAACCATAAGCCTTTAATGTCTGAAGGAAAGAAGAATATGGTAACATAAGTTTTTTGACGAGCAGAGTCGGAGAGTAGCATACCCATGATGAAAAACTCTAGGAAAACATGAATGTGTAGGGGAAAATGACCAAGAGGAAAAATTTGCACATTAGTACTCCTCAAGAGAAAAAAATAATGCAGTATCTATGACACAACAAAAATGTTGTAGGGGAAGTTGAAAAGGACCGAATAAGGAAAAACTCTCCATTGAAGAGTCATGGTTTTACCTTTGGGTGGGTTCAGATAGGGAAACTCTAATCCCAAGATGGTTTCAACTTGCTCCTGCGGGCTTTGAACCAAACCTAGAACAGAACTAAGTTAGTAGGAATAATACATTTGTGTTATTTTAACATTAATTCAAAAATATTCAAAAAAAACTATAAAGAGCTGGCTACAAGCGGTAACTTAACCTCCATGTATTTTCATTAGCATCATCTGGTAATAAATGCATCAGTGTCTCAGAACCTATAGGGATATCCACACCCAAATTACTTAATGAACCGAGCTTTAGAAAAAAATATATAATTAATTTGTTGTAGAGCTACATAAGTTGAGAATAGAAATTTACTTTACACATATTCACTATGTGGAAGTCACAAGTCACCTCTCTATAGCTGTATTTACATGCGAAAAGGATAAAGTAGAAAACCCTAATTGATAGTGGTGGAGTGACCATAAGGGGAATGGAAAATGAAAAATCGTCTGAGGCAATAGGGGTTACCTAACGACATGTCAAAATATCTTTACATTCACTCTATTTGGACATGTGTAAGGCTTGAACACCAATAATGTAAAATAGCTCAAAACCATTATCTCGGGATTCAAATTAGAGATTAATATCTGGTAAATTCCAAAGACTTAGTTATACATTACACAATACATGGATATATAAAACTGTTGTGCTTGAACAAGAAAAATAATACACTATAGTACCCATTGTAAAGTTAAGATAAATCGGCGAAAGGTAAATATCTCATATACATTTTTGTAGGGAAATGTTCATGTGGAAGCACAAGGGTTTCAAGTGTTAAAGAGGAAAAAATATTTAATACCTCGAATAAAAAATAATGCCCATCACCTTTTCCCTCCATTTAACCAAACACCTAACAATTATAATGCATGAAATCACACTGTTGGGTGCTATTATAGGACATTTTGTTGCATCTAGTCAATATGCCTTAAAACATGATCATTCACATCCATTGAATAATTTTTAATACTCCCTACATGAATCCCTAAGCATGACTCTCATAACCTTGAATATATGCTTGAAACTGCTTCATTCATAGATTTTTAGGTGAAACACAGTTTGGCTCCTCAATGACTAGCATTCACTAGTAGGTTGGCCCTCTCTAGACCTATGTTGATCAAAAATAGGTTGCCCATTGTTAGGGGTGTGTTTATTATAGAAATTTGGGAAAAATAAAAAGATCCATGAACCTTGCTCTTGCAGAAGCTTCCAACAGTTGTTGTAACTATTTAATTTGATGAAAGTCACAAATCATATCCTATAATACCCGGTAGTTGTCATCCCTTATTCCTTTAATTCATCCACCAATCAAGCATGGATGTCAACTAGACTTGCTTCATCACTTGGAAAAAGAAGTAGCAAGTACATATAGAATTCAATGTTGAAGAAATGTTGCAAAAGGTATCAGATTTGGTGTGCCTGGGTGTGAAACAACTTGCACATGCTCTAAAGGTGTCAATGAGTCATAATGTTGCTATTGAATAATGTTGTATTTCCAAAGAAAAAGTTGGCAAGGAGTGAATCAACTATTTCATAATAGCGAAGACATAAATAGATAGGATTATCACAAATGAAGACCCAAAGGTCTTTTAATTACATTTACATGAAAACAAAATTTTAAATTTGAATGCAATTGTCAAAGAAGAAAAACATTAAATTTAAGTGTAGTTATTCATCTAATTCACTATAGACTTAATTAATAATATTTTAAAAATTATTAACTTTAAATTTAAATATTGTTGTTCAACTAATCGAATATGCAATTAATATTTAAAATTAAGAGATAAGATTTTAAAAAATATTAATAACTTTTAATAATGTGAATTTCCAAAAACATTCTTATTTACAACGCAGATAACAAAACTCTAAAATCTAGTCAAAGAATAAAAATAATTCTTGGAAGCTATAACGATCAATACATGACTCATGTGGATGCAAAAATATATAAGAATATTGATTCGTGTCTTATTTTTAGTTATATTTGGAAAAAATAAGAAAATCTGAAATTGAAGGCCAAAACTTTGGTTAAGCATATCGACATATTATCATTTTCTGTTCGACTCGATCACGTGAAAAAGCTAGGTATTAAATTGACATAAAAAATTGACATCGATCTGTTATGCATCAGACAAGCTCTGTTGAGCAACCTGGCAGACATAAAAGTTATATTCTTTGCGATCAGTGGAGTATAAACGAGAAGCCTCCTGATTCGCAGGAGATTGTGGACTGGGTCAGAAAGTAATGACTGCACCCACATGATACAAACACAAGTATTGAGAATCACATTTGTCACTTATACTTCATGAAGAACAGTAACACCTCACAACTAAAATGGTACCTGAATTGAAGTGAGAACTGCGGCGACATCGTAGACGGGTCTCCAGTTCTCTTTCAGAATGTCCAAGCAAATGTCACCCTCCTTATAAACTGCACAGGACAAACCAAAGACCTCTTTAAACCTACGGTCTGATATGCCTTGTAAGGGTTTGAGAACCAGAGGGGCAGAATTAATCATTCTTGCACCATGAAATACCATTTAATAATAAATTTATATTTATTGAAAAGTAAGAAATTTGACAACACTTACTGTTTGGGTGAAACATGGTCGACACAAACCTCACCTTTGGAGGTGTGTTAGGGTAATTCTCTCTGAACTCGAGCGTTAGCTTGAATGTGCCTACAAAATTGCGATACAAAATTTCAGTCAATCGAAATTTCTGATGTAGACAGAAAGTCTTATTGTGGGTAAATACTCACCGCCATCCCATGGAGTGTCTGTAGGCCTGCAAACAATTATGGACAGAGGTCAGTCACCTACTTGGAATTTCGGATGCAGAAACATGGTGATTGAATGATGAAGGAGAATTATAAAATGACAAAAACCCTAGTATACATACCCAAAAATAATAGCATCCCATATCAAAATATTGTCCTCTCGCGGAGCTGCGCTAACACCTGGAGGGCCTTCTTGTTCGAGCTTCCTGAGATCACCCGTCAGTCTCTTCATGCACCCAATAGACTTACTGCCTGCCTCCATCCTCGTTCGCTAGAAACCACAACTACTCCGATTCACAATTACTGCGTTGGAAGCGGAGAAGAATAAGCAAAGAACTTCTGTGGCTCTCCGTGATTATGTCATTAACCCAGCTCTTTTTCCTCTTTATTTATAAACATTTTTTCCTTAAATGTAGGCGTCGCGTCCTTACATCAAAATTGTTGTTTGTATTAACAAAAATAATGTATTTTGTAAATTTTTTCACCTAAATGAAGGCCTCGCGTCGTTACATCAAAATTGTTGTTCGTATTAACAAAAATAAAGTAGTTTGCAAGTTGTGTAGAGGTAGTTATTAATTTTTAATCATAAATCTTTGAATATATAAGAAATTTAGTGACTATCAACAGTAAATCATATAGAAATTGAGAAACGAACTATATATCAACTGTAGTTTATCATTTTTTCCATTTAAATTACTCAAGACATTTTACCAAATTTGATAGCTAATGCGGAAGAAGAAACTCTACCTCAATTTTTTATCTCGATCCATTATTTATTAATGTTCGTAGTTTGTCGAGGTAAAGCATATATGTGTTTTACACTATATAGATCAAAGTATGTGGTAGGTGTAATAGCACAGAGACTAGTTAGTTATTTTATAATTGAGGTATGTATGGTTCCACCAAAATTATTATAACATTGTTCCAACAACTAGCATAATATTGTTGTTATGGTTGGGCCATACCAGTGATTTTTATCACCATTGAAAGTGCGACGCAAACAACCATCGGAATTGCGACACAACTTCTATAAAAAAATTTAGGAAAGAAGTAATCGTGAGAGGATCATCCACTTTAAGAAGGAACTCACATTTGGCTTATGGCATGATGACAATAATTGATAAAGGAGAAAGGAAGATGTACGACCTCCTAAGCGAGCTAGGATGCAAGACAACTGTCTCAACTGTCTTGCATCCTACCCTAGCTCACTTGGGAGGTTATCAATCTTCGTTTCTCATTTATCAACTATTGGCAACATGCCAAAAGTGAAAGTTGAGTTCCTTCCTAAAGTGGATGATCATCTTAGGCTTACTTTTTCCCCTACGGAGGTATCTTCGGTAAGAATTTGGTACCTTTTTTTATAATATCAAGGCCATGCTCATTTAACAAAACTACCTTTTAATATCCCTTTCTTTGAATTATGTTTAGTTTAAAGATTACATGTGACCTTGAACAAATTAGGGGTAACATTTCTTTACACTGCAAATTTTACATGAAAACAACACTAAACATATGGGTTCTATATATTCTATTTTTGGAAGACTCCAGATCTGTGAATGTGGTTTCCCTGTCAGTGCAATATTGCTCAAATTCAGACTCTGCAAAAATATTAGGTTTCCTATTATAGGGGATATGGTTCCCTACAGAGCTATGAAGGATAAATCCAGGGAGAAAACCCCTCCCCATACACACTATATACCCATCCATGCACAAGGAGAGGAATAATTTGTTTCCATCCAGTCAGTGAGGAAAGTTTCGTTTGTGAAGCATTTTTTTAGGCTTTTCAAAGCTTGAATGTCTTGAGAATAACCTATGCTAATGAACAATTTGGAAAACAATATAATAAACAAAATCCATATGAATTCTCGAGGGGTGATTGTGAGGAAAATATTAGGCATTGTGCATGCACCACCGACCCATGCCATTTGAACGAAATTTTAGTCCAACCTGTGTAAATAAACACTGACTTTAAACAGATGGAGAGTTCTTGCAATGATGTAATATTTTCTATACTGCAAGGAAGCACAATTAGAATTTCACAAGAGCCAAAATGGAGTTATTGGAGACAATTCAATGATCCAAATTCATTTGAAAAATGCCTCAAGCCAGAGTAGGATTCCATTCTCAATACTCTTAAAGATCGAAGCTTTGAAATTGATCCCGGTAACTCCTCTAGTTATTGGTAACTTGAAAGTTCTATTTCCTTCAAACTATTTACCAAATCACCTAGATCTTGAGGCAATTTTTTCAATTGTGAAAACCTCAATCTCAGTACTCGTAGATTTTTGCTGGGTTGTTTAAGCAATTGGAAGAGATTCTAGAGTCAGGGATTTATACACTTTCTGTCAAATTTGAACTTGATGTGTCTAACACTGGAAAGCATTTGCAAATAATGCAATTAATTATATGTGGTGATTGTATAAAAATTAATAACACTGCACATGAAATATAATTCTAGTTATTCCAAGTAAATTGAGATGGAAAAAAAAACTTCGGGATTACTATTTGAAGTGAACAATTGATAAATGCTCTGGTTTGTAACATAAATGTCTCAACTCCTTCAAATTCGACACATTGAAAGGGAGATGAGAAATTTTCCCTTGAAAAAAAATTAACTTTTCAAATATTTTCTTACATTGGCCATGCACCTCATGTAAGGCTCCAAGTCTAAGAAATCTAAACGAACTATAACTTAAGTCTATTTTAGACGTAGGTATTGATCAAGGACAGTGAAGTTCATTCAAAAATATCCCTTTTCTCCTTTGAATGTCCTAAATATCTACCACCGCAAGGCAACCCACCCACAAGGAAGTTATTGTTGAGTGATATTCCAAGCAAAGTTTGAGAACTCCAAAGCTCATCTGGTAATTTTCTAGAGAAATTATTGTGTGCCATGTCTAAGGTGACCAAAGACAGGCTTGAAATATAGCTAGGGATTCCACCAGAAAAAATGTTCCCATCCAATAACAAGTTTTTCAAATTCATGCTCTCTCAGAAAGTGTCCTCTATGCTACCTGTAAACTGATTTAGTGACAAAGAGAGAGAGGCTAGGCTGTTGGCATGACAAAGCTCTGATGTTATTAATCCATATAACCTACTAGCATCAATTCCCAATGTTCTGAGAGATGAACAATTGCCTAGTTCCCGATGTCCCTTTATTTTCTGGAACTTGTGCAGTCTCTTTGTGGGTTGTGATTGGCTCTGTATTCATCACGACTAACTCTATAGTAACAAAAATTGGTTATGTGTTGACCACAACTGATTCTGTTCTTGCATGGCTGGAACCATTTGCAACATGGGTTTCCTCAGTCATTAAAACATGTTTTATTTTTTCCCAAACCTTGTCGAATATTTTTTCTTCTTTAACTCTTCTTTCTTGCTCAACAATTATAGTATTTGTTTCTATATTTTGAGCACTTGGAACTTGGGAAGAAAAGGCCAATGTTTATGATTTTTCTCAATTTTGTGGGGAATGTCTTACCAGAAATTTTTATAGGTCATCTATTCTTCTTAGAAGATATTGCTTAAAATTAATGAATTCATGAGGATTCAATCAATCAATAGATAATATTTCTACCATAGAATATTTTGGGACCATTTTGAATAAATCATCAAATTTATCGTGCTCATTTGAAGATGGCCTCATTTTGAGTTTAGTTGTGACATCTTTAGCAACTCCATTATGTTCAAACTTCCAGTTTCGTTTCACTGGAAAAAAAAAGACTTGTAATGACTTAATTTCAAGCAAAGAATGCTTGAAATTTTACAAGGTACATTTTCCACAAGGAGTATGGAAACATGGCCAGACGATTTTATTTGAATCTTAGAGAAATTTAGTTAGGGCCTGTCTAAATACCTCATATGAAATTTCTTTGGCTAACAACTTATCTCGAACAAACAATGGAAAAACGTGGGGATGGGCTCGATTATCGATCATTTTAACATGTTTTAGTGATAATGTGAACTGCGAAATAGTGAAATAGAGAGGTGTTAACATAATATGATATCGGAATATGTCATTTGAATAATGTGGTATCGAATTTGTTAGTTGACGGAATGTGATATCGGTACTTCACATATCGAAGTTTTCGCATTTCACATATCGACATTTCAGCATTTCACATTTTCAACATTTCGCGATTTCTCATTTTGATATTTCCTTTTAACATGTTTTCATAGATTCTTGATATTGCGTGTCTTTTTTAATGTGATTGTCCTTTTTTAGGTTTTCTTTGTTCTCCAATTTTTTCGTAAGACTTCCTTTGTTATAGAAAAAAATGTTTTCTCGTTTAATTTTCTTGTTGTGTTTGGAAAAATAAGAGAAACTAAACCAAACTTATTTTATCTTAAATAAACAAGATTTTATCCTAAAAATTTAAAACTGTCCCCATTATTCCTTCTAATACATATAAGTAAAATGGTGTTTGTTGAGTACCACAACACAATGATATATATACCGATAGACACAATGCCACATGTCGTTGCCTATTTCTACTAGAAAATAGTTGATTGCACACTCAAATTCATGGTCACCACGCAAGGATCATCTGCAATAATGCACTATTTATTGGAAGGATGAACACATAAAAAATGTTTGGAGGGATATAAATTAAAAAATATTATTTCCTAAAGTTTTTCTCCTTTCTCATGAAAGCATCAGTGATTGGAGATATAACACAAAAAATATGTAGCAACAGAGAATTGATACAACTCATAGAACATATCACTCTATTCTTCAAAGGATTCCATCTAAGATTAGTTGCCGATTTCAACTCTTTTGTGGAAGAATTTGAATGGGATGTGAAATATTATATAGGCTTCCACCCTAGAGGTAAGGTGGGAGATTAAGTCTACAACTTGGATCTGATACTAGATGATGGAATCAGAGGATTCAAATCTAATCTGAGATAGTCGAATGCAACATAAATGGGAAGAACACAAGACAGTGAGAAAAACCTACAATGGATAATAAAAACAAGATTTTCATTACACAGCTACATTCCTTTCCTTTCTTGTTTCTCATGCTAAGACAAATTACAAATTGATAGTTGATGAAAAAAGATCTAGTTTTTTCCTCATGTTTTCTCCATGAGCTATAATATGATTTCTAAAATTAAAGGGTGGTGGTTGTTAGAGGGTCAACATAATTTGGAAATCTTACCATGTTGGAATGTGCACACTCCTACTTTTCTTCGCCTGTGATTCTTTCTATGTTATAGAGTCTATTCGTATTCGATAAAGTTAGCTAAGACTAAGTCCCGATGGTGTAAGGTTGAGGAAGATATTCTCCTCAACTAAGTTATTGTGTACATTGAGCCTCTATCTTGAGACAATTCCTCATGTATATATGTGACTATTTGATTAATAGAATACAGTTTGCATAGTAACATTTTATCTTGGTATCAGAGCCTATACGGGCCTGGACCTCAGCCCCTCATGGGCTGAGGGAAACGAGTGAAATAATAAAGTTTTAAGTTGTGTTTTGTTTTTTGTTTTTTTGGTTTTCCATTCATTTGAGTGAATTTGTATTGGAACAGTGGAGTTGGACCGCGAAAAAAAGGTGAGAGTGGAACTGCGTGGAAAGTGCAGAGCCATTGTGGATCTGTCGGTTGATTTCCATTCTTGTTTTTTCACTGTCGGAGGAGACAGAGGCGGGCCATTCCTGAAGCATGGCGTGGTGTCGATTTGCGAAGGCGATGGGAAATGGAGGATGAATGATTCATGCATAGGTAATACTTGAAGACTTATGGCAGAGTACGCCAAGTTTATATGAAAAATGCTAAGAAAGGTTAGTCAAAACCCAAGCGCAACCGCAGCCACCAAGTTCCACCGCCAATCGAGATTTGATTCCGCACTTCCGCCCGAGATTCATTCCACATGGTGCGGTATTCTATTCAACATGGCCCCCATTGAGGAAAAATACACCACCGCATGGGACTTGATTGCTAACAAAGGGATATGTCGTAGAAGGACTCTGGGATGAATGGAAAATGTATTGATGTTTTTATTAACCTCGTAGTGAAAAAATCAAGAGAATTTCTTGGATATAATATTATTTTTTTCTAATTAATTACATGAACATCTAGCTTTTTTGAGACTAGAGAAGTGTTTTGACATTACAGAATTGTGTTCAGATGTTGGAATAACACTCCTATATTGATTATGATATACATATTGATGAAATGGTTTCTGGATGACAAGGTTTATACACCCATCTTTGACTCTCACAAAATGAGAAAATATGTTATCTCAACATTATCATAAGGATAAGAGGAGATCACCTAGGCATAACAATTCTTTCTCACATAGTAGTCATGCATTTAGATCATCGTAGAAGAGTATGAGATGAAGTGTGTTGCGAAGTGTGAGCGATCATGATTGATTGGGTGGGATTGATGGACGATCATGGAATAATTTGAATAGATGTTTTCCGCATTCATGTTTCTTTGTATCATTGGTTGTATAGTAATAGACCATTCTATTTTTATTTTTTATTTATGTTTATCCCCGAGTTGTGTTTTAGTAGGGGAGAGGGAATTTTAATGATGATAGATATTGTTATTGTTGTTCGATTGAATTGTTAGTATTTTCTTTCTTTCTCTGTGGTGATGATGTTTATAAATCTTCATGATGATTGTTTTATTTTGATTGATTTGGGTTTGACATGCTTATAGGTTATATTATTTGTTTGGTGATCGATGGTGTTTCTTCCACTTGAAGCCTTTGTCATGTTTCTTTACCATCACTCTATTTTTATATGAAACATTTATTAGAAGTTGTTATTGTAGTATCCCTACAACAAATTCTACTTTAGATATTAACCAAGCTCATTGACGTTTCTTGGTTATCACCTTGAAAATTTTGGTACACCCTTCATTGTAGTGGGTCTCGTCCTATCTCCTAGATCATTGTGCGAATCTATAGTTTTGACTCCATGATTATTTGAGCACTCATATATTTCTCCCTTTTTCCTAGGATTTTTTCTCTTATTGTTTTATATCCTTTTATCTAGTTAGGATATTTTACTGAGGTACATTATCATGTATAGTTGTTGGGACACAATTTTTTTTATGTTTACTCCGTACGTTTACCTCTAAGGCATTAGAGATGTTATTTTTTAATGCTTTTTCTCCAATTAGATAATTATATTTGAGTTGTAGTGATTTTTATAATGAAAATATCCTTATAATTTTACAATTGTAATTAAAAACCACAAATAATTAATTCTCTTACACTATATTAGTTCCTTTGTATTTCATTTTGTCATATTTAGTATGTAGAGAATAATGCAATTTTAAGATTGGGGGGATCCACAATATGAGGAAACATATGGAGATATATATAGTAATGGTGTTGTTAATAAGTGATAATTTTCGGTAGTTTTCAACGATTTTGACTGAATCGTGATAGAATTTGTAGTGAAATATTTCTTTATGTTGTATAACTGGTTTCTAGCTTTCATGACATATGGACTCAACACCCTCCAAAACCCCTATGAAACTTCCATTGTGAACCTGCTCTCACGTAGAACTTGTGTTTTCAATGAATTCTTGTTAGATTCTCGAAAAATTAGACTCCACAAAATGTGAAAAAATTTTCAAACAATCCCACACATAATAAACTCCTATAGTAATTGTAAAATTACGAAAACCAAAATATATCGAAAAATTTATTAATTTTATATACCAAACACACCATAGTTGTGTATTTTATGCCAATTACACCAAAGGTGTTTGTAAGGAGGTTTCTCTCGAGTACTTTCGCGTCTTTATCGAGCCTATAAAAATAAGACACATGTATGCATCATTAGGAAACAATGTGAAATGTTGTGAGTGTTTGGTCTTCTATGCACCACTACCCATTCCTCTTATGTTCGACTAAGCTGCACCACACTCGAACCATGATCATGAGCAATTGAATTCTTCGCGACACAACAAAAGGCGGCAGGAGTGATTGGGCGGGTAAGTTGTGTCTCCATACATATCCGCTTCCGCAGTGCCTTAAGTCTACAACAGGTAATCCTCGTGCATTAGAAGAAACACAAAGTTGACGAACTATTCACCTACGATCGTGGACTTGTTAGTGCGTGATGCTATGGTATCTACGTTACTTATACATAGAAGCATTCTTCTGATGAAGCAAACCAACAGACGCATTATGTTAATAGAATCTGGTAATTCACAATATTTGGACTCTACAATCACTATACGGTGAATAATATAACACAAGATTTTCATGTTATCCTTTGTTTAAAAAAATACTTTCTCTTTATAAATGTCGCCATATCCACAGCGGATGCAATTTACACCGATAATTTGCGTCGCAATCCTCCCATTCCCGTCCATGACCAGTTATAACGTATTTATGAACAACAACCATTGTTGTTATGTATTATACAAAATGCAGAAACTGTTCCCCTTGAGACATCTCCTTGCAAAATCCATAACAGCTCTTTTGGCGATGGCGGATTGATACTACTTTTAATCACAGCAAGGGTCGCGCCGCCAGCGCTATGCTGACGGCTGTCATACCCATTTGGAAGCGTTTTATATGGATAAGCGTTGGTGTTGGCTTCCCCAACCTTTGCCTATCTTGAGTTGGGAAATTTGTCGGTACAGAGAAGTAGTTTTTACTGCGAATATCGCCATTGATGGGGCCAATCCCATAATAATAGGATCGACTCCTCCTTCCTTTATAAAAACACTTTCGAATCCGCGGCAACTAGTCTTGAAGTCTTGGCTTTGCGTCTCCTATTCTGATACCTTTGTGTTGAAAAATCGCCCTTTCGCAAAATGACAAAACAAGAACCGCTGGGGCTTCGTTCCTGCAAGCGAGCTGCGGCGTGGTGACGACGCGAAGGGCTGCGGCGTCGAGCAGACGCCGCTACCGTTTACCGCACCGGCAAATGACTGCAATTATGGTTCCTCACCGGTTTCTGTTAATCGCAGTAATGTCTTCTGATGTTGGATACATTATCGTTCCTGTCGCCTTGTGCTCATTTGTTCTTTACGTATAGGTATCCGGTCGTGGAAAGATTGTCTGCGGGGCACGAGGCAGAACATCTCTTTTTTGGTCCGGTAGCTGGAGATCGGTAAGTTCCTTATCCCAAATCTTTCATTCGTAACTAGGAGCCTGCGTCATAGCATTGTTTGTTTGTTGCTAGACCCCTGCTGGGCTAGTAGGGATCGCCTCTGTCCGCAGAGGGGATTTACCTTCTCAACAAATTGGCGACTCCGCTGGGTATCGTCCGGTTTTCCTTGTCTCGTTTATGATTGGTTCGCTTTGATTGTTTCTCCTTGCTTGATGAACCTTCTGGGTTGGGTTCTTTCATTATTTTAGCCTTGTGGTTTGCTTAGCTCGTGTTGGTCTTTTTCTCAGATTAGCTTGTTTTTTAGTTTTCATTGAAGAATTCGACTGGCGCGGGTTTTTACCTGACAGTCGCGCCACTTGGCGCGTGTTGCATTTGTCTGTCTCGCGCCACTCGGCCTCTGGCGCTAGTTTCAAGGCCACAGTCGCGCCACCCCTGTGACTTTTTTGAGTTTCTCCAATTTTTGGCTTTCTGAGCTTGACCAGTACTTTTCTTCTTGATTTCCTGATTGTTTGAGTGTATTGGAGTCTGGTTTGACTGGAATTCACCGCTATCCTTTGGTTGTTTGCCTCTATCTATCGGTTTCACGATTTGAGCCCTAGGGCATCTAGTGGCATAGTGAATCGAGCCCTCCTTGGGAGCTTTGGTGTCTTGATTGTCCTGTCGACTTGTCGCTTAACCCTCCATGCCCTCTTAGCAGTCTTTGATTGTTTTGTTGCGTCTTTTGAGTGATTGTTCGTTCTTTCATTCAGGATTCGTTTGCCCTTGCTTTGGACCCAGATCACACGGTCCATTGGGGTGTTTTTGAGTCTTTCTTCGATTTGAGAGACTTTGGGTCGATTTAGAGATTTGGTTGCTTGCTCGGTGAGTGAATGTTGTTTGCTTTGCTCTCTTAGTTATCATTTCTCTAATTGTTCCTTTTGTTTTCAGTGCACATTAGCCATTAGACATTGAAAATTTTAAAAAAAAAAATATAATCTCTTTTGTTTTTTTAATTAGTGCAAATTGTCATCTTTTCCGTATCACTAGTGATTAGTGTTTGAATGAAAAATGTGCAATTGCATTAGTTGCATTAGAGACATTCTTGTTTGTATACCGTTCATTTCGTTTGTATTAAAGCTCTCAACTCTCATTTAACTAGTTTTCATCGAACGAAATGTTGCATCGTGGCATATAGCTTGCATTTAGGAGACACTACATACGATAAGGCCTGGAAATTGAAACTTAATTGAAGATCAACCGTAAAATTCATTCAATTAACCTAAGGCAACATTGGAACTTAACGCAACATATTTAGAAGGTCTAGGCTAGAGACGTGTTCCGGCGTCGTTAAACCTAGCAGCTGTCGTTCGCCTATTGGCTTTAGACAGCGCTAGTACGGACTTGCGCTCCCCGTACCGTCGCGTATATAAAGGGAGACCCCTCTAGGTTTTCAATCCTTTATCCACAGGAAGCCGAGTCTGCCGCCCTATACCCGTGATACACCGAACACAACATTCGGGGAGACTACCCGCACGTACGGAAAGTCCTTGGTCGATTTCTGTTTCATTTTTGAAACCAAGGTGTATATTGCAGTTCACGGATATTTGGTACACCCTTTGTGCCTAGTTTTTCCCGAGCAGTCATTTGGTCTTTTCTGACTCCCTAAACTTGAAAAGACCGTCAAGCGCTTGTCCTTTCACGCTTGTATCAACTCTGAAAGAGATAGAGTCATCTTTTTATCGTTTCTCGACTCTTAAAACATGAAACGGTAGAATTTGTTTATTTTCCAATGTGGTAAAATCAATCTCCCACGATAACACACCCGTTTAGATTGCTTGTGACTGTTTGATCGTGTGTCTTAATTCATTTTCAGCCCGTGTGTGTGTGTGCTCTCTTCTTCTAGTCTTTTGTCACGGTGGCGGAACCCTCAGTTTCGTCTACTGGAAGTCCTTACACGGACGATTCTTCAAAGGCTTCTGAGCCTTCTGTTGAACCACAGCAGCCTGTTGTTTCCGAGTTCCCTGACGGGGGACCGGTCCTCGCCGAGCAACCCTTTGGAGAGCCAGTTGACTTCCACTGGCCCTTTTCGGACCCTCTCTCTGAATTGAGATTGGGAGCTGATTTCCTTTCTCTTACATCGGGTTCACCGTTTTTTGCTGCTGTTTTTTCCTCCTAGTCCTCGCCGTCTTCTGCGTGATTTAACGGCAGGATCAACCATGAGTGATTCTGGTGAGGAAATTCCCGGGTCTGATGACTACCAGCGCATCCCTCGTAGATTGTTTGAGGGAGATGAGTCTGAGCTGGCTACCACATCGTCAGCTGGTCCTTCTTTGCCACAGGGATACAGATCTCTGGGTCAGATTATTTCGGCTGCCGCCTCTATGGGAATATCATCTCCTGCTTCGAGGCCAGCTGCTACTACACCCGGGGTGTCTCCTTCGACGCCCGTCACTTCTGTTCCCGTGCGACCCACTGTTTGTGTGGCTGCCTCTTCTGCTGTTGCCTCAGCATCTGCTTCTAGATCCGGGCCAACTCCAGAGGACATTTATCTAGCTACTGCCATACCGGAGAATATCTCTCCGGAGGAGTATCGGTTGTTTTTACAACAGCCGAACGCCGGAGTTGGACAACTCCCCCAAGATCCTTATCGGTCTTTCTTTTCGCATTATGCACAAGACGGCACCCCCGTGTATGGTTTTCCGGGTCAGCTTGACGAGCATGGGGACATTTTGCGTCTCCCTGCTCCTGAGGCCTATCTTTATGTTCAAGGTTTACCGTACAACCAGGCTCAGAACTTGCAGGCACAACCTTTTCAAGGTCAACCTGCAGGCCAACCTGGCTATCAGTACAACCCACAGGGACAGCCCAATCAAGGCTACTCTGCGGGCCAGCAAGGGCCATTCTATAATCCGCAAGGACCATATTATAACCCTGCTGGTCAACCTGCTCAGCCTCAGCCGGGGTATCAACAGGGACCGACCTATGGACCTGAGGGGCAAATCCAGCCTTCCTTACCGATGCAACCGCAGTATCCTGTTGTCTCTAACGTTGCATATCCGCAAGGACCTCTTTATGGTTCTGCTTCGGGTCAAACTGGTTTCCAGCAAGCACCTGGTCCTGTTCCACCACTGGGCCAACCGGGTCATCCGGTACAACCTGGTGTCCCGCCTCCAGGCCAACCGGCTTATTCGGTGCAACCTGGGGCTCACTTACAACCAGGTCAGCCTGCGCAACCAGCGCCACCCCCTCATTCGGGTCAACCTGTTCATTCAGGAGCACCCCCTCATTCGGGTCAACCTGTTCATTCAGAGCACCCCCCCATTCGGGTCAACTCCGTTCCATTCGGTCCCCGCCCCTCACTCCCCCGTTCACTCGCTCACCCCGCCCGTCTCTCGCTCAATGCCGTGCCTAAATCACTCGCGCCCTACGTACCAGGCTCCCACAGGTTCCACTTATCAGCCTACCCATCCCCGGGCGCTTATTATCCTCATGGTCAATCTCAACCGAACTATAACCACCGCCCGCATCCCTCCCTCACGGCTCTAACTATGCTCGCCAGCGAATCCAAACGCCGCAGGCTGTGGCGTACGCCAATCGTGGCTCGAACCCCGGTTAATGCCCCACACAATGGTTAACAAAGAATCAAATCACCAAGAGATTAATTATGCCCCTCACGGTCAGAATCCTACGGGACAGAACCCCTGGGGGCAAGGATATTCACAACCATCGTGGAGCATGGGTCCCGGACCTTATTCTGGGACTGGCACGGGAATTAACCCTCCATTGCCGTTCCTGGCTACCTTGGACTTGCCGGACGTTTCAAAGTTGACCAATGATCCGATTTCTCATAATCCACATTGGCCTCCGGTTCCAACCAAGATACCAGGAGATTGTCCCAAGTTTGAGGGAAAATCTGGAGAAGACCCCCAGGCGCATGTGATGACGTATCACCTCTGGTGTTCGTCTAACTCTTGGACAGACGATTCAGTTCGTTTGCGTCTTTTCCAGCGTACGTTAACAGGAGCTGCTGCTAAGTGGTACATAGAGCTGTCCCGTGGTATTTTTCAGGATTTCACCTCGTTAGCTATGGCTTTCCTCACGCATTTCCAGTTACCAGTCCGGTATGAGACTGGGACGCACCTCCTGTCTTCCCTGAAGCAGGACTCGGCCACTCACATTTCGGATCACATCCATGAGTGGCGGCGCCGTCGTCGACTGATCAAGTTTCACATACCTGATCAGATTTTGACTCACTGGTTCACCACCTCCTTTGTGAACAAAATCGCTCAAGATATCGCAATGGGAGCGTGTGTGACGGAGGAACAAGCTATCGCGCGTGCCCAGTACTTGGATCTTGTTTATTCACAATCTGGCACGCTTTATGACATCCTGCCTGATGCACCACGGCCCGGAGCCAAAAAGACCCAACCCACCCCTTCCGTGGATGGTGTCATTGGTTCCGTTTCTCAAAATTCGAAGAAGTCTTCGACTGGGAAGCAGAAGGCTAATTCTTCCAACGATCCCTCTGCCAAACCCGCCTCATCCGATTCTGGTAAAACCTCGGAGGTAAATGCCGTTCAGGCCAATCCTGCGGACAAATCCTCCAAGGGGAAGAAAAAGGGCAAAGGCAAATCCAGATCCGATGCCCCAAAACCGGAATCTAAATCCAAGTTTGAGGATGGCTCACAACGTAAGCCGAAATTTCCTTGCCTCATCTGTGAAGGTGACCATTACACTAAAGATTGTCCAAGACGATCCGAAGTCAGTCAACTTCTTAAAGGCTCAAAGGGAACTCCGGCTGTTTTAAAGGAGCCGTTTCCATCTCAGCAGACCCAGATGGTCGAACAAAGTTCATCATCCGCACCGTTTGGGTCTCAAGTTTTCATGATGAAGACTAATGCACCTATCACTATCGCTACGAGGTCCAAGGATTACAATAATCAGCAGCAGGCACCCGGGAAGGCTGTGGCGGATGGACCGCCTCCCGCATCTCCTTCTGGTTCATTGGAAATTGAGAAGCCGACTCTCGAACCCGTTGTGAAACCACCTCCCAAGGGTGTTCTTCGGAGATCCTCTTATAATCCAAACGCCCGCGCCGCTCAACATTACAGTATTGTTGAGGATCTGGCCCAGGCGCCATGTGCCATGTCCGCACTTGAGGTTCTTCAAAGTTGTCCTTCACAACGGAAGGCTTTGTTGTCTGCCATCGGTGGTATTGACCCCGCCGATTCGAGCCTTCTCACCTTTGATCTGGAGAATTTTACTCCCCGGCTTCCACATCAAATCGCTTTGATTATTCAAGTCGGGATTAACGGCCTGGACGTTCATAGAGCCGTCGTAGATGAGGGTGCATCTACTTGTGTTATGTCCTCCGCTTGTTGGAGAGCCATCGGTTCCCCAACTTTATCGTCATCTCCCAATGCCCTTGAGGCATTTGATGGCCGGGAATCTAAACCCCTGGGAGTTCTCGAGAGTCTGGCGATTACATTACAGGGAAAAACCGTCAACGTGGAAGTAGAAGGAGTTGACGCTAAACTCAACTACAACATACTTCTTGGCCGCAGCTGGACCCATGCCATGCTCTGCGTGCCGTCTACTGTCTTTCGATTCATCAAGTTCCCTCACGAGGGCAAGATTGTCACAGTAGACCAGTTGTCATTTTTTACCTCGAACTCCGAGAATAACGTGTCGTACGTGGATCAAATTCCGAATCCACCAGACAGCATAGGACCTGGTCTTTTCAAAGACCCAGTCCTCATGGGTATTTTCCCTGCGCCGCCACCGAATACCGCTCAAGTCAACATGCTGTCCAGGACTGATGACCCCTGGCTGATTCCTACACCTGAGCAGGTATATGAGTTTGGAGAATCCATGCCTTTAACGCCAGTAGAGATCAGCTACTGTGAGATTGTTGCTGCATCGGACCCTCCACCTCCTCAGCATGCTCCGATGAGCATGGCTCTTAACGTCTACTCACAATCCCCCTGGCTTGGTCAGGCTGATTCGCCTGATCCTCTTAGAGAGACTTTTCCCTCAGATGAGGCTATAATTGAAACTATGTCTCTGGAGGAGCTACCTTGGGGCGATGGGCATCATCGTTCCTCGTTGATGCCTAGCTTGGGGGCAATGACGGATTGTCTCGAGCGCTATGCTACTCAGGTTCCTTCCCCGCCTCTTCAAACACCGATTTTGACACATGAGGTCTTTTCGGAAGGCAATCTGAGTAACATTCCTCAAACGATTCCTATCAACATCTCTGTTAAACCAGGGATTGTTGAGGATATTCATGTAGGTGTGACCTGTTCTCCCAGGGAGATTCAAGTCTGCACCGAGCTGTTCGAATTATGAAGCATGATGCAACGAGGACAGTTCCTTTAAGTGTGTCAACCTCGTTAAAACAATGAAACATGAGCACGTCCAATTCGAGTTTTGATAGATTTAGTTCAAAATCTCTTTTTCAAACTTCACTCTATTTTCCATGAGACTGAAGCTTGGGGGGCATGCGCCTCGAATTGAGACATCATGCCGGGGGCATGCCCGTCTTGTGTGTACATAGGTGCGTGATTGTCATTTGTGTGCATGATGTGGTGTGCTTTGTAAACTTTTTCTGCTGATCGGGCCTTCCTGGTTGTGCAGATGTCTACTCATCCATTTGTTGGTTTCGCGGACGGTGCCTCCCGCAGTACCAGGAATCTGTCTTCTGCAGCCTGGGTAATCTACGATCCTACTGGTGAGTTGATCGACCTGCAAGGTGTTTGTTTAGGACGTACCACGAACAATATCGCGAAATATAGCGCCGTGTTGGAATTATTAACCGAGGCAGTAAACCTTGGTATCCGTGAATTGCTCGTGTACCTAGATTCACAGCTTGTAGTGTTGCAACTGAACGGGCACTATTCGGTAAGAAACCCGTCCATTTTACGATTGTATTTGCGTATTCGATTACCGGAAAGGAATTTTGAATGATACATAGTCATATTATCAGATGTTGTGTATATTTGAATGTGTACTAATATATTATAAATTCCATGTTGCATAGACATTTGCGCAATTTATAACTCATCATCACATGTAAAGAAGACTCATCCAGAAATAGATATGCATATATAGATATCGAAATGTTTACATAGAAGTGTGTCACATAAAACTCAAAAAATATACATAAGGGTCTTAATACATCCGGAGACACTGTGTCTCTCAAAAAATAGGTGTGGCTAAATCCTAGAGACTAATCAGCATGGTGCTCATGATAGCACGTTACTGCACGCACTAACCGCCTCAGGATTCGGTGGAGCCGATTTGGGACTCCCACCGTATGGCGCTGGTACTCCAGTGGTACATCTGACAGTCGGGCATAGTCTGGGATCCCATGAACAATCCCCTCAAGGTTCTGTACCAGTGCCCCTCCTCCGGCACCTTCCCCCTGGATCCCAGGGGCGAGCTGTGTCCTCCGGAAGATGGGAGACATCCCGGCTGGTCTCTCAGGTCCTACATCTGCATGCATGTATATTTGTGTTTAGACAACTATGTATTAACAAAAAATCATATAAACATAAAATCAAAAACATGAGGACCTACCCAGCTCTTCATCCCAGTGGTCTCCTTCTGGTAGCGGGAGATCCGGGTCCCCTGTAAAGTCAGTTCCCGCATAGGGCCAATCTTCCACAACGATCGGTTGGCGCCGTATCCATCTGAAGAACTCGGGCTTCCAGGACATCTGTTGCCCGCCTCCAGATCTGGGCATCAGTGCTGCCCAGCGAGCCATTCTTGGCTCTCGTGGTGCTGGACTCGCCACAGGGGCCTCTTGGCCCTGGAAGGTTGGTATGCGTTCCAGAATAAACGACACCAAAATGGAACCATACCCAAACTGTTTCAGTTTGCCCTTTTTACACTTTGTGAGCTGTCTTTTCATGTTAATAGTAACAGCTGTTGCCCAGTCATACAGTCGGGGACCCATGCATTCTGAGGCCAGTAAGAGTTGTGTTTTTGTAGCCTCGTGCGGTGCCTGCGATCCAGCAGCCCGCGTAATGGTGTGGAGTACAACTCTCAGTGCTAGGTCAGGGATGGTCGAGATGTACACCTTCTTACTCCCTGTTCCTGTTTGTGCCCTACGGCACACCCGCGCCATTACTTCTTCCATCTTCTCCCCCGATGGTCTGCTCCCAGTCAATACAGGGATTGGACCCCTGCGGGATAATCCAGTAACAAAGTAAATGTCGGTGACCTCCAATTCCAACACCTGGTCTCGTATTCTGAATACCTGGTCATTTTCATCCCAGAGGTTGATCAAATATTGGAGGAGCTCAGGCTGAGATCGTAAGCATGGCGTGAGGAAGAATTTCTTTAAACCACAGTTCCTTAGAGCATTCATGCAATTTTCATTTTGCATGGCTTCTTCGTCCTCATCTCCGTGTTCCCGTTCCTTCCATTCAATCACCATTTTGACCGTTTATCTGCATTCACATGGTTCAAAACCTTTAGTTAGATCTTCTGTGAGCTCAAAAATTCAAAAATTTTGGCATAAATAGAGGTTTTTTAGGCGGAAATTTGGGTTGCGCCGCTGGCGCGACTGTCTTGCTAACAGTCGCGCCATGTGGCGCGGGCCCTTTAATAGAAAGAGCTCAGTGGCGCGGGTCCGTGCCCGATACCCGCGCCACTTAGGCCGGCCCTAAAAATTCAAGAATGCCCTTACAGAGCTGGTTTTCTAAGGGAAATCATTAAAAATACATGGAAAGAAAGGAGAAAGGAGCGCCTCTTACCTGTCACAGACGAGACGCTGAATGGTTGCCTGGATCAGTCGCAATCGCCGTCAGAAGATTCTGCTCCAAATGAACCACTGCTACTCTCCACAAGGTAAATAGTAAAAAGTAATTTCATTTTTTACCATTGGACGTATTTATAACTTTTCAACGTTAAGATGTGTTTTAAAAGTTATTTCTTGTCAAATATTTGCATGTATTATGTCAAAAATGGATTTTACGCTTGTTGGGTATGTGCAGTGACAGGTTTTTGCGACTTAGAAGGTGGAAACGAGTTGTATTTTATACTTTTTCGGACTCGATAAATACACGAAAAAGTCACTCTGGAGTCATCTTTCAGCTCTTTTCCGACTCTCTAAATATGAAAAGATCGCCGAGGCCCTTGTCGTTTCGATCTCGTTAAAATGGACACGAATCGACATTCACCCAGTATAAGTTTAACCCTTTTTCGGGTTGGGCTGGATCGATTACGAAAAAGGAATACCCTAGCCTATCGCGACTAGGAGGTTTTCCCGGATATTGTTTTCTACCTTTTCGGATCTGGGGAACTATTTACGAAAAGGGACCTGTGGAGTTTTCTTTTCCGCCGTCTTTTCAAACTCTCTAAACATGAAAAGACGCCGAGTTCTTCCTTTGTCAGACTCGTTAAACCCTGATGACATTGGATTTCGTCGAAATGACGTTCTCCGAGTTTCTCCTTCCTAGGACTCGTTAAATGCACTAGGATGGATTCGCCCGAAGGGCGGACTTGTATCACAAGCATATGCTATCCCCTTCAAGCTTGTTATAAAAAATAATTGGGGTAATTGCCAGAAATGGTGGGGGAAAAATGGAACCATCGTCGTTGTCGTCGGCAGTATGTCGCTCTTGAACATGGCACTTGTCTGCATTCGTGTCGGGTTGGGGACATCTCATCTCGTTGTTTCACTTTGCTTCCATGGGTTTGGGTAATCTCTTTTGACCTCTCATCCGTTCACTGCCTCGTCGCCATGACCTTTGATCTGTTGATGTCAAATACTGCCAAGTCCATTGCCGTGCCGTTTATATGTTCAAGAGAAGTTGGCCTCTGCGAATATCAACCTTCCTCCGTTTCTCATATGATCCTAATTCACAACAAAACATTATGTTCCTCTGTCTCGTGTCGATGATGTGGGAATCATTATGGCCCACCTTCGATCAAGATCACTTCCTGTCGACTTCAACTCATTATCCAGGAAGTTGGTCTAGAGACTCCTGATGGTACCTTGGGGCCTGCATGCCTTAATGGCAGGTTCGTCGCATTCGAAGAGAGGTTTTCATTATTGACCTCCGATCGGATGATTCTGCGGGTGTTCGACGTCAGCTCATTTATTCACACGCCGTGGATTGTACCTGTAGTACCTTGAGGACCATTGTCATTATTGGTGGCTCCTCTCGCGTCTGTTAACGGCTTTCATCATTGGCTGGTAATCAGGCGATGTTCTTGCATGTTCGACATCAGCTCACATATTCGCGTGCTAGAACTTGTACTTATTTGGGTCGAGATGGAGCGCAAGACCCTGGATTGTGTCTGTTGTAATCCAGGCCGCGATTGTGGATTATTGTCATTATGTACATGACTCAATGATTGGATGGCTGCGACCATACCTGAGTCTATTTGTTTGATCTTAGTTGGATGGCTGTGCCCATACCCCGGATCCGGATTATAGCATACTCTGTTCGGATGGCTGCGTCCATACCATATATATACATCGTGTACTTAAGATATCAGTTGTATCTGTCTGTGCAGGTTTTCCGACGGCGGGCCTTCAGTCAGACATGTTCTCGTAAAGCATTTCACCCCTCTCTCTCTCGGGCCTCATGCTTTAGGGGGCATCTGTTACACAGTAATTTGTCACCGTCCCTGCCATTCCCCGTCCCGCACAATGGAGGACCCATAACGTGACCTGTGAACACTGTCATGCACTGAAAACATCATCATTGCATCCCTCTGAGTATGAGCTTCATTTCCCTTTGAGACATCTCCTTGCAAAATCCATGAAAAACAGCTCTTTTTGCATTGGCGCGGGTAGACAGTTCAGTACTCGCGCCACTCAGGGAAATCCTGTAAAGAGGTCGCGCCACTTGGCGCTCTGTCATAGAGCAACAATCGCGCCACCCATTTTAGGGACTGTTTTTTATATATGGATGGCGGAAGTTGAGTTCAAACAAACTCACAACCACTGCCTATCTTGAGTTGGGAGGTTTGGCTACGGGAGTTCTATGGAAGGAAGTAGTTTTGCCACCTTCTATGGAACCTTCCTTGTTGATAGGGCCCATCCCATAATAATAGGGATCCCAACTCCCTCCTTCCCCATCTATAAAAGCTTGCTCAGATCCATGGCAAGCTAGTCTTGAAGTGCTGAAGCTTTGCATCTCCTATTCCCAAGTGCCTTTGTGCCGAAAAGAATCCTTCCTTTCCCTTAAGGCCCATTCGAGCAAGGAGACCATTGTTACGAGACTCTGGAGAGGTTTCCCTTTCCCCCGGCGAGCTTTGCGAGACGTGGACGACCGGAAACCCGCGCGAAGGAGGCTGCAGCGTCAGAACTTGGTTGTAACTTCTATTCGTTTACCACTTTAATAGATGACTATGATTATGGTTCCACTCCTTTTTCCATTATGTTAATGCGAGTAATGTCTTTTCCGACCGATGTTTAGTTACGACAACAATGGTGTAGGCTTTGTAGGTCTGTAGGACATGATGAACAAAACTGTCGAACATATGATCTGATGATTGATCAAGGAAACTTACATAGGGTACAATCGTACCCATCATCACCTAGATCCCCCACTGGTATAGGAGGCTCCTTGGCTAGGGGCAGGGGAGGGGGGCGAGGATGAAGCGCAGGCAGGGGTAGAGGACAACTAATCTGCTATAATTGCGGGGAAGTAGGTCACTTTGTAAAGGACTACACAAACCCAACTCGGAAATCCTGCAAATATTGCAGACAACTAGACCATGTGGTTGGAGATTTCCCGATTCTGATAGCCAAGATGTAGGAGAAGCAACAGAAACCTATACAGAATGTACAAAGGGTCAAGGTAGAACCCGGAAGCAGAGGACCAAGTATTAATGTTATAACACGCAACGGCATAACCACTGGCGGGGCTGTGGAGAAAGCTGAGGCAGGACCTCTTATCCATAAATCAACCCTTAAACAAGAAGGGTTGGAGTTACCAAAGGAAAGGGAAACTTTTGTTGCAGCTCACCATGACTTTGCCAACGCTGAGGCACCTACCCTTCCAACACCTGCGCACCTTAGAGGAGACGATGAAGTTAAATCATTCCCACAGGCGTGTATGAAGTTGCTGTGCAACCAACGGGCCATAGAAAACCTCCAAGCCTTGATAGATAGCTATGTGGGAGAGACAACCCTAGCCATGGGAATTAAGGATGTGCACAAACTGTATAAGCACAAAAGACGCACTGGTCGGGAGATGAAATTGACTGTGCAGATTGGCGATTACAAGATGGATAAATTTATTTTAGACTTGGGATCCGATGCAAATGTAGTACCTAAACAGACTTGGCAGTGAATGGGAGAACCTAAACTGGAATGGTCCACTATCCAGTTGTGCATGGCTAATCAACAGAAGATCATACCATTAGGAATATTATCAAAGGTTGTAGTAGATATCGACGGAGTTAAGGTGCAGGCTGACTTTGAATTCATTCAGATCAAAGAGGACGCAAACCCCTACCCAGCACTCCTAGGATTAGATTGGGCAACCTAAAGAAACAGAGCATGGTGTTTGAAGTTGAACGAACCAGGGTAATTGTACCACTAGACCCCGCAAAAGGAGAAAGATATACCGAGCTAGCATGGGAGGAAGAAGAGATAGACCATATCTATAAGCTAACTACAAGGGACAAAGACTGGATCAATCCTACGGCTGATGGAGTGCTTTGTTGGGAAAAGGATAGCAAATTATTTTCCGACTCTGATGAAGAAATAGACAATTAGAAAAACCGACTGCATGATGTCTCCATGTTGCGTTGTCTGCAAATTGCTAGGGACTTCCACTGCATATCCGCCGAGGTAAGAAAACTACCCTATTTTGATGGCTCTAGTAGTATAAAGGAATTTATGTGTACATTCAAAGTTGAGGCTCCGAGAAAACGGAGGCTATGGGACCTTAATCTGGCTATCTGCGCAACACCTGCAAGATGGTGGGAGGCACATAAGGAGGTGTTCCAAGACTGGGAGGAATGTTAGGACATGATGACCCTACGATTTGAGGCCCCATCTGAGGTACATGTCAAGAAGTTCCTTGGCCCTGGGGACCAATGCGAACACTTGTCTACTTGGATGGAAAAATTGCATGACCGAACTCCGAAGGAATGGGTTCACTTGTTTATTCATGCATTGGGACCAATCCCTACTGCATGGTACTTGGATGCGGAGCTACATCAACACACCCATCACTGGGAAACCTTGAAGGATGAATTCATCGGTACCTTTGGACTAATAGGGGGCTTGGAGGCACTTGACGAAGCTTTACAGGATATAGATGCATTTGTGTTTGGGGAATCCATCTCCTCCGCAGCATTTGGGTGCCGACGTGGGAAATGTAGAAGTAGGATATTATCAATTGTCGCAATATATTTGTAGAATAAGGTGATGAGAATCCACGCAATGCCTCTATCCAAAATCGGAGGGGGAACACGCAGTTGCGGGACCTCCACTACAAACTGTGGATGTAACAACAACTCTGAAACTGCGGGAAGTCAACATTGGCACGGTGGAACAGCCTAAGTTGGCTAAGATTGGTGACTACTGAGATGATGACACTGTCAGCAAGGTGGCTGAATTGCTCACAGAATACCAAGACTTATTCCCAACCAAATTTTCGGAGCTTAAAGGGATCACGGGGGACCTAGGGGTGATGCACATCACGTTAAAACCAGATGTGCGACCGATAAAGCAGCGGGCTTACTGATTGAACCCTAAGTATAAACTATTAGGGTCCCGTGATTTGGAAAATTGGCAGGCCAAATGATAGGGTAACATGGAACCAAGCTTTGGATTCCGAGGACCTAGCCTTCCTGCACTCAGAGAGGGATCTCTCTATTGGGTGCAAAGGATGTGTTCTTTTTTCTCTATGGTTTTGATTTTAGGCTAGTTATTAGGTGTAGGGTTTTTTATTGTTTTGGATGGGTAATATGGTCAAATGTAATAAGAGGAGTGAGAGGATGTCAAAGCCATTGGGCCATGGAGTCAAGTGAAAGTCAAGAGTGTCTAAATGATGAACAGAGCATGTTGCAGGGCCGATTTAGCAAGGTGAATGGATCCTTAAAGTGATGTATGATAGTGTAATGAACATTAAGTTAGGGAAAAGACTAAGAGGTCTTACACATATATAATCTGAAGAATAACTCATGAGGTAGGGCAAAGCATTGATCTCATTGAACAATACTCAAACTGATAAACATATAAGATGAACATTCCAGTGAAACATAGAAGCATTAGAACTTCTAAATTTAGAAATTCACCTTCACATTTTTGGAAAACATACAAGATTTAAACAAATAACTTAATTTATGAAGAGGGAACTCCTAAACATCATATTTTAAGCTATTGGGAACTCTGAAACAAGTTGACAAGCAAGGACAAAGGGAAATATCGAACGAGACCTCTTTATCTTAACCTAATCAATCAATATTCCATAGAAAGGCTTCAAGATAGGGTTTTGAGAACTTCAAATAAGGAGGGCATACCATAATTCTTACTTACAAGATAACATACTAACCATGCATGAAACAAAAACAATTTTTGTTGGACCTAAGGAGCAGTAAAGAATTCCTTAAGATGGCCAAAAGAGAAAACATAAAGGCTATAACAAATAGGAGGACTGAGGTGCCTCAAAGAACATGTCTCAACCTATATTTTTCTATTTAATAGCAGCTAAAAAGCATGAAACATAATGATAACAAAGAAAACAATAGAAAAATTAGGAAAACATCACCATTCACCAAGCTATGGAATCCTGCAAACAAGCTTCTCCATCATCCAAACAAACAAGCCATTCATCCACTTCACAAAACCAATTTCTTCTCTGTTATCTCAAAATCAGACCCTGATAGGCTGCTGATCAAGAAGACTTTGAGTAACTATTTCAAACCAGACTTTTAGTTGAGGCTTAGCCTCCTCAACCTGAGAGGGCTCCCTCAATAGGTTTATGATTTTTAATTAAGGATTAGGTGGCTAAATCTATGAGTAAAATGGATAAAAATGGATAATTGGTTGTATTTCTTAATCAAAAAACATCTATTAGGCTTATGGAGTCAGGTGTGTTTTCACAAAACATGAGTATCAGCTTCATATGGAAGTCAGGGCATTTCAGGGTTTAGATGCATCAACGGAATAGTAGGACAGAAAATAAACACAGTTCATGAACATATGAAGGAAGTTAGAGCACCTTCAGTGAATTCTAAGTAACATACATTCATGCCACTGCAAGTAATTGAAAAAGGAAACCCATGAGAATATCAAACATCAATAACCCTTTCTGAACCCTGAGTGATGAAACCAATATCTCTATATTAATATAAAAACACAGTTTTTGCTACAACAAAATAGTATGCTTGTAAATGAAAATTTCCAACCATATGCAATTTGACTTCTTGTCTCCTATAGAGTCATCATTATATTCTTGGATTCTCTCCAAACACTTGAGAAAAATATAAATTTGCTAGCTTGACACCTATCAACTGCTAAAACAAACTTTTAATTACATCTGTCAGTTAAACTGTCTATTCTAGAGTCCTAATACAACTAGGATTAAAATTCTTTCTTATAACTCAACAACCTTATCTAAACATTAAATCTTCTATTTGACAGTTTCTCCTCCTAAAATTCGACCTTGATGATGTCCATCTCCTTGCTATTAGACTGTATTTATTTGCCTCTTATCTGCCCTGAAAGATAGGAACATGCTCCCTGAAAAATAGCTATAGTGCTTCATTTATGTTTCTTCAAACCATATGCTGACCAACTTGTGCTCAAAAACATGTGGAAATGTCTTATTAAACTCATGTGACTTCACCCTTCCAGCTGTGCCCAAACCAAAATTTTGAAGGAGTGCCAAAACTATTAACATTGCTACGCTACGAAACTGTCTGTTGTTTTCGTAGCGCAGAACTTTACCTTTGAAAACTTCACTTGGAACCTTCATTTTTCTGTGTTTTTCCATTGGATCTTCACTTGTGATCTTTATACATTCTTTAGCAGCATCAAGGTTTAAAAAACAAGCCTTTTGACCCTTTGAAACCTTGCAAAAAATTTCAAACTGCATCCTACAGCAATTTCGTAGCACGCTTAGAAACTGTTGTGCTTGACACCTACAGCAGTTTCGTAGCGCACTAAGAAACTGCTGTGTCTATATTTTCATAGATTTTTCAAAAAATTTAAGTTTCAAACCTTTACTGCCATCCTTCCAGTTATATATAAGCTCTCATAATCAACAAAATTCAACTCTGAACTTCTTTCAAAAATGAAATCTTTCCACATAACCCCAAAAATGTGTTAGGAGATGTAACTTACTGTTTACACTCGTTTTTGTTGTGGTTGATCTTCAGGCTTCGCTAGCTGTATTTCAATATCTTCAACCTGCCTTTTAAGCCTTCTATTATTAGCTCTTAGTTTGGTATTAACCATCCTTATGAACTTTGCTTCCTTGATTGCAGGGACGGTCCATATGTAGAATTGATCCTCACTGCTGATTGACTCAATGTTTGAAACCTTTTCTAGCTCCCACAAACCTTTCAACCTCTCAAAGTTTGACCTTTCTACAGCATGCATTCTCACTTTCTTATTCAATTTATCAATTTCAATGTTTGCAAGTATGAGTTTTTCTTTAACCTCCTCATAACTACTCTTTTCTCTCTGAGTATTAAAAACTCTGGATTGGAGATGATATATTTATGGGTTCTTCAAAAACATTTGCATCCTCACCTCCTGTTTGGACTATCTCCATGTCTGACTGCTGCAATTTCTTAGACTTCCTAGTCAAGGGTTTTCTATGCTTAAAGACAAACTCTGACACTTCATCCTCAAAATCTAATTTTTTGGATGTTTTCAATTTCTTTGATTTGCCACCTGTATCCAGTTTGATGAAATATGCTTGAACCAGGGGAGACTCTTCAATGTCAATAGCTTGTAATATATCATTCAAGTCACCTATTAATTCCAAGTTTTCATTTGTGACCACAACCTTACCCTTCTCATTTGACCTTTGACTCCTAGTCAACTTCTTCTAAGTTGTTTTACTAGTTCAATATTCTTGAATTGTCTCTTTGACATGAGTTCTCTTCTTCTGTGTAGATTGATGATTCCTTTGGATATTCAGTGATGTGTTTATCATTGGTTCCTTAACCTGTTTCCTGGGCTTAAGCTTGACAAACCTCCTTGATTTTGTTTCTGCAGGTTCAGTAGTCTTTGATGGAGATGTTTCTTTGATTTGAGGGCTAGCACCTATTCCTTCAACCCCTATACGACTCAAAAAGAGAAATGCAGACCATTCTCTATTTACTTTCTGAAGCTCATGCAAAAATATTAACTTGACTAGACCATGATGAAATATTGAGGTTTCACATGCTTGATTTTTCATTTGTACTTTTTCTGCCATCTTGGCCAGACTTCGAAATAGAAAGAAAGGTAAGTCTAGAGAGATTATTCCTGTGAAAAGAAATAAGATTTTAAAGTGGTAAGTGTACACCTTGTGGTATCTCCCTTCGCAGGTGAAGTACCTTTGGATGTTGTAGAGAATATTGGCAAATGCATCCTTGACATAACTTCTTGGCACAACTTTGTTCAAATCAGTATCCATAAACTCAAGTTTCAAAAATATTTTGCAGGGTTGCATTTCAAACCTAAAATTCTTGAACCATCTATCTTCCCCCCTTGGAATTTCTGTGAATGCTGATATAACTTCAGCAGAAATTGGTAAATTGAGAAAACAAACCTTTGTGTTTGACCCTGTGAAGTTAATAGAAAACTCTTTGGTAACCTGATTATGCCCTCCTTGAAGCTTTTCGCAGAACCTCTAGCACCCTACCTTCTTGAAGGCTTCTTCAACAGATTTATCTATTGTGAGAGCTTCTAAACCTTTAGGTTCTGTTCTCAGTCTCTTTTCTTCTGTCATCTTCCTCCTGAAAACCCTATGTCTTTAGAAAACCTATAATAGACCTCTTTGTTGGATGAACTGACTCGCTTGAAAATTTCGTTCAGCCTCGCTTGATTAGAAATCCTGCTTCAGCCAGCAATTATTTTCAAACTCACTTGATTAGCAAGTATCGAAACTGCTAACATAACATCAATTGGGTTTAGCCTTGCTTGTTTGAATTTCTGCCTCGCTTGAAAACTTAAGGAAAGCTCTGGTTTCTTATCATGAGCTACTCTTTCAAACAATAGATATGCATGCAGTGTTTTCTTTGCATGAGAAAAAATCGATGATAACCAACCCTTTTTAAAATTTGAAAAGGACCAATGACAAATGACCCCTAACTAATATCATAATGATTTCATAATTGCTTTGGATGGTTTCATGCGTGAGGGAGGATTCGTGGACTGACACCTAATCATGAAAATTTAACCAAAATTGATGGATGTGACAGCTAAACCGAAAAATTTCGAATCCCCGATTTCGTAGCACTGGTAATGTGATTTCAATATTTTGCGCTACGAAAAGACCAGCATTTTCGTAGCGCAAAAGAATTTTTTTACACTGAGCGTGCTATGAAAATGTGGTTTCGTGGCTTATTCAAAATTTTATTTTTTATTTAAAAGAAAAAACTTAAAATATGGTTTTCAAAACGTGGTATGAGACTTCTAAAGAGTAAAGCAAGGTTTATGAACTTTATTTGGTGATGAAATGAGACTTGTAACCCATGGCTTAGACCCTATAAAACATAAAAATGACTCAAACCCTATCTAATACCATGACTTAGGAGCAAGTATAAACTAACCAAGTTTGGAAAATTTTAATAGTGATAACATTCTCCAAGCTCATGAAACCATGTATATTGCTCTTCAAGCTCATCAAATTCCAACAAAATAAATAGGGGCTTCATGCTCTATTTATGGAGAAAATGAGGACTAAAACCCTAAATGTGGTAGGAAAATGTCAAATATAGTCATAAATATCATTTATGGCCAAGAGACCATGCAATGCCCAAGGCACATAATATCCCAAGAAATAAATGCTAAAATAACTATTTGAACCTAATTATAGCTTAATTTGCCTCAAAAAACTCAAAAATGTCTATTTCCAATAAATGAGTGTGTTTTGTTGACTTTTGGCCCAAAACACACTAGGCAGCCTTTGTGTGTAGCGCCACTTCAGCAGAAAAAGGGGTCTCTTGCAGCTGAGTTTTGGACCCCATCCTGACACCGAATTTGGCTCTGTGATGGCCCATTGGAAAGCTTGGTGAGTCTACTTACCAGAAATTCTTTATTTTTGCTGATTGGATGCCATTTTATATTCCAAAAATAAAATTTCCCAACGCTTCTCTGTGCGCAGCGCCTGGTCTGAAAATGAGGAAGAAAGGTTAATTTTTGATGTTTTTTGACCTTTTCAGGGGGGTAAAAATGCTCCAAATGATCTAAAAATTGGTGAGAAAACTGTTGGTGAGGTGAGAAGTCCAAAAATGTAAACTTTGAGAGCTGAGGATGCACCAATTTTGTGCATAGCGCCTAGGGTGCTGCGCTCCTAGGGGTCAAAATTTGGAAAAAACCAAAATTTGTCCAATTTGCCTCAAACTTGGTGGAGAGGTCCTTCAAGGGTTTAGATAAGCCTATGAAAAATCTTGAGTTATATCTCCAAGTTTTTTGGTCTTTTACTCTCTTTGAGTTTTCTAAATTTCAATGAATTCTTTGTTTCTGGCACTGCTATCTCCTGCATTGGTTTTCACACTTCTAAATTTTGTCTTAGTTTTACCTGTTTCTCACTTAGGCCTTCAAACTTACCATCACCTCTTTTACTTGCTTTACTGTCTTCTTGGCTCTCAAATTGATCACTACCCTCCCAATTGCTTCATTTTGGCTTTTTTTTTCATAAAGGTCCTCTTCTTTGTCACTTTCTGCACTGTCATTGTGGATTCCTCGATCATTCAGAAGCTTATTAGTGTCATGATATTCATGACAGCTGTCATGACTGTCATGACTATTTCCTTGCTCATCATTGTCTGTCTCATCAGTACTATTATCTTCATTACTACTTGCCTCTTCATCTTCTCTTTCAACCTCATCACTTTCTAGTGTCTGATCTTTCATTTCCTTAGCATCTTCCTTGGTTCCTTTACCTTTATCACCTTTGGTCATTTTTTCATTGTTTGCACTTATCATTTTGCTCACTGTCATGCTTATGTGCCTTGTTTTCTTGGCTATCCTGGGCACTCTTCTCTCTGACTTTCATCTTTATTACTTTTTCCATTGTCCTTTGTGTTTTAATTTTGTTCATCCTCAATACTCCTTTTTTCACTTTGAGATTAATCTAGTGATATCATTATTATCACTGTTTTGCTTCAATTGCTCATTGTTCCCCTCTTTTGGACTGCCACTTTCATCACTCTCCTCCATGTCATTATCTTCCCTTCCTTTGTTAGGCTTTGCTTCTGCCCCACTGTCTTCTACTTTTGCTTCATTCTCATCACTCCCTTTCATGCCATCATCATCCTCTTGGTTTTTATTATTAAAATTTTCCCCTTCCTAGTTACTGCCATTTCCCTGTTCTTCCTTTAACTTTGTCTTTGACTCACAACTTATTCTTTAGACACGGTGGTTGACCTAGGGTAAAATTATTTTCAGCTTGGTGAGGGTCTCTAGGTTTAGGGAGGGAAATTGAGTGATGTGAGGGAAAACTTCGGCAAAAGGGGGCAAGGTGAAGCAATCAAGGAGTGTTCCAGAGTTTAGAAGAAATTTTGTTGTCACTGAATGTATTTACAACCTATGACAACCTTTCAAAGTTGCAAACCCTGCCTTATGAGGTTAATGAAATGAATTTTTATGGAGATCAGGGTTTGGTCATTTTAAGCCTTAAATGTCCTCCTTGTTTATGGAAAGACTGCTTGGAGGGTGAGGAAGAGAGATACCAACCTTGCTAGGCTGAAACTTTAGTTTTGAAAGTAAGAAATTTGAGTTTTGACCTTTTTTAGCATGTTAGGCCAAAGACTGGTTGTGCGTAGCGCCTACCAGACAACACGTTCAGGTCGGGTCGGCCTGTCGGAGCACAGCGCTGGGCAGCTCAGGTCAGAGGATGGGCCAGTCAAGCCTACAAGAGCGTAGCGCTGGGTCCAAGGTGGGAAGTCGAGCTTCTTTTTGAGCCTGTGCATAGCACCTGCCCAGGTGCATAGCATTGGGCTCTAGGTGCGCAGCACAGTGTTAAATAACACTGTGGCCATCTCTTCTGTGCGCAACGCTGAGGGCCAGGTGTGTAGTGTTGGCCTCGGTGCACAGCGCCTAAAAAAATTTTCAAAATTGCACAGAAACCTTCAAAAATATTTTCCAATGGTTTGTTTCTTTTTTTCAAGGGTAAATGAGGGGTGGAAGAGATCGAGGAGACTTCATATTCCTCTTTGAAAAACAATTTTGATGCCCAAAAACCCATTTTTATAAGGTTCATCTTCCTTACTTTTTTCTCACTGTACTTTGTGGCCTTTTAGCCCTGTAGGTGGCAGTTTTGGCATAACATGTTTCTATTCTTTGCTAGAAGCCCCTAGATGTCTCCCTCATGCTTACAAAACCCTTCGACCAAGCTTTAAAAAGTGCCTACAAACCATTTTGAACAATGAACCCCTTTATGATATTTAACACTTGTAAAATAGAAGATTCTGTGAATTTTTGACAATATCTCCTTTACTGATATTTTGTCAGGTTTCCTCTCTAAAAAAATGAAACAACATCTTAGTATGAGAAGCCTAGCATAAAGCATCAATAGTCCCTTTAGTTTCCATGTGGGCCATCATTATGAAAGACATTTGGTCTGCTCATCTTTATCAATTTCCTGAAGGTAGCCATCTTGACAATCCTACAGAAATGTCATTTTATGACTCACCTATCATTTGCGGAATATACCTTGATAAAGAAGACATTTTGGAGGCCTTACTGCCCTCAAACCAGCTACATGTATGTTCCTAGTTTGCAGATGATGTATGTTAGTGAAGGAGGTGAGGTGTCTAAACCATTTTTGTGCTTTTTCTGGCCACTTATGTTCTTGCAGGTGCCCACACAATTTCTTATTTTGATCACTGTATCTTCTATTGATACCCTTCATCATCATCCCTCCTCAGGTGTAGTGGAGTATTGGTGTTTGGGTATGCCTTCTTAGATCCCTTTAGTTGTCTGATCTTAACCTTTTGATGAGGTGGAATTAGTGTCTCTAGGCCAAACCCTCGTGGATAGTTTGAAACCCTTTGAAGCCATCTACTGTGATGAAGGAGGCTTCTTTGTCACCATGTGACCATCTTTGTCCATATTTCCAAACTCCTAGGTTTTAGGGCTGCTTAGGAAAAATTAAATAGTGTTGTCTTATAAGTTCTCTAAAACTTCATAAAACTCACTACTCATTCCTAAAGTCCTTCAATGTGCACTTGAAGGAGTAGAGGAGGCTTTTGCCTTTGTAACCCTAGGTTTGATTCCTTTTTTGGTCAAAATTGTTTCAAACCCTGATTTCCATCAAACATATGCTTGTTGCTTTCTTCTTGCTATGAATGGTCTTCTTATGATTATTGTCTCTTTTACATTGCCTCATTACTAATCTGATGGCCTTTTGACCCTCTTGCAGAAATGTGAGCAAAGGGCAGCTGTCCCCTTGCAAGCTTCATGCTTTAGGCTAAAAACCTTCCTTGAATGATCTCTTTGGTGAATCTAGGACAAAGTGAATTGTCCCCTTATTTGAATGTATTTTCTTCATATAGGTAGAATGGATTTTTTAGGGCACCAAATCCATCCTATGACTTTGTGAAAACCCTAGGTGACCTAGTGGAGGTCTTCTTGGATTTGGTTTTTTAGACTAAGACCTAGAACTTAGGCTTATCAAGTGCAAGATGGAGTTTAGGATAGACTGATGTATTGAAGATCTGAAATCCAATATACTTGATTTATCTAAAGAGTCTACAGAGATAGTTTGAGACTATCAGTGTTTGAGAGTAATTTGGGAGACACAACAAGGCTATTTTTTTTGGTGGGTTTAAGTAGCAGTGGGGGATTTTTAGGCAAAACAAGACAGAGTATTTGGGCCACAGGTGAAAGCATACAGACAGGGATAGTGACATCAGCCACTAATGGGTTTTCTGGGACTAGTAGAAAATTCTAGACATGGTGGAAAAGATGAAATAGTGAAAAATTATCTTTAAAGATGATGAAGGCAGTGAGATTTCTAGAACTCACAATGTTCAAGAACTTTGTTTCTAGAAATCTAGGGAAAACATTTAGTCATCTATGAAGGAAAAAATTATTGAATACTAATAGTGGCTCCACTTTGGGAGGGTAGCTCCTTTTCAGGAGGTGTCCAGAACTTCAGATTTTTGGCTTTATGAAAACCAGTGCCTCATCCATTGGGCGGATTTTATCTCTTTATCTTGTTGATGCTTGCTCAAAGCTTATGATCTCAAAAATCTGAAAGACATGAATAGCTTAAATCCACCTCTACCTACCCAACCTACTTTCCTAACATTTTTTCTTCTTCAGGTGCATTTGGACTAGCAACCTTGACACATTTTTGTTTTTTGAAAGCAAAATAAACTATCTACTTCTACCTTATGTCTTCCGAGAGCTCAAATTAGGCTAATGAACTCCTTTGATTCTCTACCTATACTTATTCAACTATCAAGGTTAATTTGTTTGATAGGATTTATTCACTAGGCTACAAACATGAAATTGAAAACATGGCTAAATCAGGATTAGATAATCTGATTTATCATGGGTTTGTGGCATAAAACAAGCTGCACACAAATGTTATTTTTGTACCGTAACATGACTAGTAAAACTAGGGCTAGGATACATTGTTTGCTACTCATCCCTATTTTTCTCTTTGGTTCTATTTTAGGCATGTGGAACTAGTATCTTTCTACCTAATCTATCCTTTGACAAGTCAAGCTTGAACAATTTGACCCATTATCATTCACTAACTTATCAAAAAATAAATTCAAAACATGCTTCAGCCATGATTAGGCTAGATGACTGAAACAAGACTCCCTTAAGCACTAGTATTAGTATTTAGATTAACACACTTTCATAAGTTCTATTTTTTGGGTATGGGGCTTTACCTCTTTTCAAATTTGACCTCTTTTCCATTTTTCTGTTTTGTATTTTTTATGATTTCTCTCAATATGCTTTTCCTCAAACAATGATATGTGCAATGAATGAGAAATTCTAACTAAGACTCTAGATGGTCATGGTATTTGATTACCCTGTCTTCCCCAGGATCATCTACCAACCCTTTTTTATTCAGTTCTTGTAGATAAGGAACATGACTATCTATTTTTGGGGGCATGGTGCAAATTTCTACCATGAATTTTCAAATATGCCAAGTTCTCCTTTGCATTCCCTCTTTGAGTTTTGTTCCCAAAACTTGTTTCTGTGAAAGACATTGTCTAGGTGAAAAATGCCATCTTCATCAGCTCCTAAACTAATGACAAAGTCATCAATGTAAATCATAGTGAAAAAGTTGGTAATAGGGGTTGTGGCCTCTTGGAAGGTGTCTTTAGCTTTCCTTATTCCAGGAAAAATTTGGTCAAGCATGTAGTCATCCCAAGGAACTTTGAAAATGTCTTTATGTTGATTTATTTGAAGTGGTATCATCTCACGAAAACCTGAAACTCAACCAATCAAAGTAACCTTGTTAGAAATTTCTATTTTTTGCATAGGATAACTTATCTTGGGAAAAGGGTGTTTGTATTCCATGGAGGGTTTTCCTAAGTGTCTAAAATCCATACACAGTTTGAATCCTTTGGTTTTCTTAATTAGTAATAGGATTTTTCCAAAGGTTTCATAGTTCTTCTTGGAAAGAGGTCTCTTTGGAACAATGTCTATGTCATCAAGTTTTGAGCTTTTACTTCTATAAACAAGAGCATCTTGAAATTTCTTACATAACCTCAAGTATTTGATTTTTGTGTGTAATGGCAAGGTTTTGGATAAGTTAATCACCTTGGGTCTTCTTAGACTGCCTATATTGTATCCCTCTATATCAGTTTCAACAGACATCCCTTTAGGATTGAGGGCCACATCAAAGAGGGTAAACAACTTTTCAGGAGGAACAAGACTCTCTGATAATAAGGTGTCCAGATAAGGTAAGAACATAAGATTTATTTGTTTAGGATCACCTAGGATTTTTTTTCTATGAGGGCATCTTAGCATTTTTGAATAGGTAAAAAGGAAGGGTTGGGTTTTTGATGTTTGCCTTCCCTTTGAGCAACCTGATCCATATGTCAAACTGACCATTGGTTTTGAGGTTTCATTGTTAGTCTGTAGAGAGTCAAGTTTGATTTTGTCATGATGTATTTGTTCAAGATTGCTCAAGGTCTGAATACTGATTTCTCTATGTAATGACTGATTTGACTGTTGTAGTGTGTCTTGATGTGTTTCAACTTCATATACCTGCTCAACATTTTCTTCCTCATTATATAGAATGAAAGAATCAAGATCTGAGTGAATAGAATAGAGAGGAGTGTTGTCTGGTCTATCCTGACTGCTAACCATATATTTCATATGTGATTCTCGATATAATCTTCTTGTCTGGTTGAAAACAGGGATGGTTGCATAGGACATATATAGTTGAAGGTTTCCCTGAAGCTTGGCTCCCCAAGATTTGGATAAGAGCATGCCATACTCGGGAGGAATATCTGCCACTACTATGTCCATGACTAGATTCTTTGCAGGCACTTGTGCCAGGTTAACACAAAGGTCCTTAATGAGGCCCAAACATTTGACTCTACTGGAATTGGAGTACAGGTCTTTGTAAGGTTTAGTTATTTCTAGGCCTAATCTCTCCATCACAACTTTGGGCATGAGATTGTGAGAGGCGCCGGAATCCAGCATGGAATTATGAAAGATTTTGTCATGTATGTTTAGGCTGATATAGAAAGGTGGAATGGCTCCTTCCTAGTACTTTCCTTCTATTTTGGGTCCAAATAACAACTCAGGTGTGTCATCAGCCAAGTGTAAAGTGTCAACATCATTGCCTATGTTTAGTACCTTCAACATCTGAGATCTATATCTGGGTTGAGTAACCAGTTCAATGAGGGGCATATTTATCTTAATTTTGGTAATCTCTCCCTCAAAACTGAAAGGGACTTAAGTCTTAGACATATTTATACCAGTTTTGTCTGCTACAGCCTTGTCGATAAGTTTGATTTTCTGATTTTGATAAGGATTTTTAGATAGCAGGAATTTTTTAATGCCACTAGTAGAGGTACTAGGACAACTTGTGTCACTACTCTACTGGCTGATTTTTCATTAATTGGGTTAGCTTTCTTAGTTTTGCTATTTACATTGATTGATGTTCCCTTAGGACTGTTTTCTGGAGTTCTCTTAGTAGCAGTATCAATTGGGCGTTTTTTAGAGGCTTCTTGGTTTCTTTTATTCCTGAGGTCATACTGCCTATGGACTTCCATAATGGAATTTCTAGTCCTGATTGGTAATCTTCAGAGTTTTCCCCATCTGTTTGAGTTTGATCAAAAGCAAAAAGACCTTGTTCTTCTTCCGTAAGGTAATATTCAATTTCATTATCAGAGCTTATTAGGTTTACATTGTTCTCTTCAGGTTCCATAATGTCTCCTTCATCTTCATCTACACAATTTTTTTGAAAGGGAGGTCTGATTTGTTGATCACTTTCCCTTGGTTTCTTTTGAGGAGTGTCTCTTCTAAAATTCTAAGGTCTATTTATGTTCTGGGTATTAGCTTGGTTTTCTCTAGGAGGGGTCTTTTCATTTAAATTTATTTTTTCTATCATTCTTTCTATAGTTTTCATTAAGTTGTCTATTTTGGTATCAGAAGAGGAGGTTGAGGGCATGGTTTCATCTTTGTAGGTTACCCTCCTTTCTGATTTCAACCTATCTTTTTTTTCAATCAATTTTACCTCTGCACTAATTGCTGCTTTTTGCATTTCTTATAAGGTTTCAGGGTCTCTTTCTCTTATTTGGAAAGTCATATCAGAATAACAACCTTCAGGGAATTTCACTAATGTTAGGCCTATTGGAGGTTTCATGTGAGGTGGGAAGGAGTTGTAAACATTGTTAAACCTGGTGCAATAGTCTTGCACACTCTCCCCTACATTCCTTTTAAGGTTGTTATATTCAGACAGGATTTGGAGGGGGTTTTTCTTGATTTCCCATTTGACTATAAAAGTTTGATAGAGGGAAGGGAGGTCATGTATTGAATTAGGAGTTAGTGCTTTGAACCATTTTTTGGCCTCTCCTCCTAGGCTTTGTGCAAATATTATCATCTTGAGGGTTTCTTCCTCTATCTCCATGTAATAAAAAGCATCATTGATCATATCTACATGCTTTCGAGCAGTGATTGATTCAACCCCAGTGAAATGAGGGATCTTAGATTGATAGTCATTTGGCAAAGGCACTAGGGGTTGGGGTAAGACCAAAGGTGCATACCAAGCTACCATGATGGGAGCTTGAAGGTTTACAAGAGGTGGGTTTGTGATAGGAGGTGTGGGATGAAGTGAAGTGGTTAGCACAGTGATGGTATGGATGGGTGTGGTGGAAGTACTTGGACCAACAAACTGGTTTTGAGTAGATTTGGTATGGAAAGAGTTGAAGTGATGGAGAAGCTGAAAGTCAAGTGGTGTGGAAGGAGAGGCTTCTCTGCTCAAACTCTGGTTAAAATCTAAAGGTTCAAGTTCAATTTGGTCAATATCAGTTTGAGACTTGTTTCTAAAGAGGTTCCTGGTATGGTGCAAATCAAACTGGGGATCTTGCAAAGCTGTGAGATTTTCAGGTACAGAGCTTGTTCTATGGATGGTCCTAACAGTGGTTAAGTTTCTAGATCTAGAAGTCTGCCACAAAATCTTCTCTAGGTCATCAACTATGTTGGGAGGGCTTGGGTCCAGATGAGATCTGGTACTAATCCTATGTGAAGCCAAATTTCAATTTTCAAAATTCAGAGAGGCTGAAAGTTTTTAGAACTGTTTTCTAAGGTTGACATCTCTTAATGCTTGGTATTTATATAGTATATGAATGGGTTCATAAAATTCTTAGGATTGGTGTGAAACAACTCTAAGAAGTCAAATGAGTGCTAATGAATTAATAGGCATACTGGAGGCTAGTGGAGTCGCCAAGTGGAAATTTTGATCTTTTTTGAAGGTAAAATGTATTATGGTCCACCACCAATAAGTAATAAAAACCAATATAAGGGAGTTTTTGGGTTTTCTGAGTCTCTTAAAGTTCGTGAGAGTGTCCTATAACTGAGTCATCATTTTTCTAGGATGATAAAGCAAATAGAGTCTACTCTTTAGCTGATAGTGTGTGTTCTTAATGATTTTAATGAGGGTATCTGAAGTTCTAAGGGTAACTTAGTTTGTCACTAACTCAGAAGGTCCATCATGATCATAATTGTGTTAGTGTGGTGATGAGGTAATAGATGAGCCACTAGATACTATCAGTCAATTTTCTAAGCTCAATAGAAGTTTCAAATGAGTCTATAGGGGTTTGTTAAGAAACTATATACTCAAAATGTCCCACAGTGATCGCCAAAATGTTAGGGTGGTGATGAGGTGGCAAATTCACTGGCTTTCTAAGTAAAAATGAGGGTCTAAGGAGTTTTTAAGAGGTATTCAAGGAACTATACACTCAGAAGTCCCACCGTGATTGCCAAAATGTTAGGGTCCCATGATTTGGCAGATTGGCAGGCCAAATGACAGGGTAACATGGAACCAAGATTTGGAGTCCGAGGACCTAGCCGTCCTGGACTCAGAGAGGGATCTCTCTATTGGGTGCAAAGGATGTGTTCTTTTTTCTCTATGGTTTTTATTTTAGGATATTTATTAGGTGTAGGGTTTTTTATTGTTTCAGATGGGTAAGATGGTCAAATGTAATAAGAGGAGTGAGAGGATGTTAAAGCCATTTGGCCATGGAATCAAGTGAAATTCAAGAGTGTCTAAATGATGAAACAGAGTGTGTTGCAGGGCTGATTTAGCAAGGTAAATGGATCCTTAAAGTGATGTATGATGGTGTAATGAACATTAAGTTGGGGAAAATACTACGAGGTCTTACACATATATAATCTGAAGAATAACTCATGAGGTAGGGCAAACCATTGATCTCATTGAACAATACTCAAACTGATAAACATATAAGATGAACATTCCAGTGAAACATAGAAGCATTAGAACTCCTAACTTTAGAAATTCACCCTCAGATTTTGCAAAAACATACAAGATTTAAACAAATAGCTTAATTTATGAAGAGCAAACTCCTAAAAATCATATTTTCAGTTGTTGGGAACTCTGAAACAAGTTGAAAAGCATGGAAAAAGGGCAAGATCAAACAAGACCTCTTTATCTTAACCTAATCAATCAATATTCCATAGAAAGGCTTCAAGACAGGGTTTTGAGAACTTCAAATAAGCAGGGCATACCATAAATCTTACTTGCAAGCTAACACACTAACCATGCATGAAACAAAAACAATTTTTGGTGGACCTAAGTAGCAGTAAATAATTCCTTAAGATGGCCAAAAGAGAAAACATAAAGGCTATAACAAACAGGAGGACTGAGGTGCCTCAAAGAACATGTCTCAACCTATACTTTTCTGTTTAATAACAGCTAAGAAGCATGAAACATAATGATAACAAAGAAAACAATAGACAAATTAGGAAAACATCACCATTCACCAAGCTATGGAATCCTGCAAACAAGCTTCTCCATCATCCAAGCAAACAAGCCATTCATCCACTTCACAAAAACAATTTCTTCTCCAAGCTCATGAAACCATGTATATTTCTCTTCAAGCTCATCAAATGCCAAAAAAATACATAGGGGCCTCATGCTCTATTTATGGATAAAATGAGGACTAAAACCCTAAATGTGGTAGGAAAATGTCAAATATAGTCATAAATATCACTTATGGCCAAGAGACCATGCAAGGCCCAAGGCACATAATATCCCAAGAAATAAATGCTAAAATAACTATTTACACCTAATTCTAGCTTAATTTGCCTCAAAAAACTCAAAAATATCTATTTGCAATAAATGAGTGTGTTTTGTTGACTTTTGGTCCAAAACACACTAGGCAATCTCTATGCGTAGCGCCACTTCAGCAGAAAATGGGGTCTCTTGCAGCTGAGTTTTGGACCCCTTCCTGACACCGGATTTGGCTCCGTGATGGCCCATTGGAAATATTGGTGAGTCTACTTTCCAGAAATGTTTGAGTTGTGCTAAGTGGATGCAATTTTCCTGTCCAAAAATCAAATTTCCCAACACTGCTCTGTGCGTAGCACCTGGTCTGAAAATGAGGCAAAAAGGTCAAATTTTGATGTTTTTTTACCTTTTAAGGGGGTAAAAATGCTCCAAATGATCTGAAAATTGGTGAGAAGACTGTTGGTGATGTGAGAAGTCCAAAATGCAGACTTTGAGAGCTTAAGACGCACCAATGTTGTGCGTAGAGCCTAGGGTGTTGCACTCCAAGGGGTCAAAATTTGGAAAAAACCAAAATTTGTCCAATTTCCCTCAAACTTGGTGCAGAGGTCCTTCAAGGGTTTAGATAAGCCTATGAAAAATTTTGAGTTATTTCTCCAAGTTTTTTGGTCTTTTAATCTCTTTGAGTGTTCTAATTTTCAATGAATTCTTTGTTTCTGGCACTGATATCTCCTTCATTGGTTTTCACACTTATAACTTTTGTCTTACTTTTACCTGTTTCTCACTTACACCTTCAAACTTACCATCACCTCCTTTACTTGCTTTACTGTCTTCTTGGATCTTAAACTAATCACTACCCTCCCCACTTGGTTCATTTTGGCTCTTTTTTTCATAAAGGTCCTCTCCTCTGTCACTTTCTGCACTGTCACTATGGATTCCTTGGTCATTCAGAAGATGATTAGTGTCATGATAGTCATTACAGTTGTCATGACTGTCATAAATATTTCCTTTATCATCATTTTCTATCTCATCAGTACTATTATCTTCATTACTGATTGCCTCTTCAACTTCTCTTTCAGCCTCATCACTTGCTAGTGTTTGATATTTCATTTCCTCGGCATCTTCCTTGGTTCCTTTACCTTTATCACCTTTGGTCATTTTGTCACTGTTTGCACTTATCATTTTTCTCACTGTCATGCTTATGTGCCTTGTTTTCTTGGCTGTCCTGGGCACTCTTCTCGCTGACTGTCATATTTATTACTTTTTCCATTGTCCTTTGTGTTTTTATTTTGTTCATCCTCAATACTCCTTTTTTCACTTTGATATTGATCTAGTGATATCATTATTATCACTGTTTTGCTTCAATTGCTCATTGTTCCCCTCTTTTGGACTGCCACTTTCATCACTCTCCTCCATGTCATTATCTTCCCTTCCTTTGTTATCCTTTGCTTCTGCCCCACTCTCTTCTGCTTTTTCTTCATTCTCATCACTCTCTTTCATGCCATCATCATCCTCTTGGTTTTTCTTATTAAACTCTGCCTCTTCCTAGCTGCTGCCATTTCCCTGTTCTTCCTTTAACTTTGTCTTTGACTCATAGCTTCTTCTTTAGACACGGTGGCTGACCTAGGGTAAAAGGATTTTTAGCTTGGTGAGGGTCTCTAGGTTTAGGGAGGTTAATTGAGTGATGTGAGGGCAAAATTCGGCAAAAGGGGGCAAGGTGAAGCAATCAAGGAGTGTTCCAGAGTTTAGAAGCAAGTTTGCTGTCACTGAATGTCTTTACAACCTATGACAATCTTTCAAAGTTGCAAACCCTGCACTAGGAGGTTAATGAAATGATTTTTTATGGAGATCAGGGTTTGGTCATTTTTAGCGTCAAATGTCCTCCTTGTTTATGGAAAGACTGCTTGGAGGGTGAGGATGAGAGATACCAACCTTGCTAGGCTGAAACTATAGTTTTGAACGTAAGAAATTTGAGTTTTGACCTTTTTTGAGCATATTAGGCCAAATATTGGCTATGTGTAGCACCTACCTGACAAAGACGTCTGTCGTCTGGCTTGTCGAGCGCAGCACCTGCGGTGCTCGGGCCTGAGGATGGCCAGCTCTGCCCGCAGAGCGTAGCGCTAGGTCCAAGGTAAGGCCCAAGCTTCTTTCCGAGCCCCGTGCGTAACGCCCACCTGTGCATAGCGTCGGCTCTAGAGTACGTCGCGCGTTGCAAATAACACCGCGGCCACCTCTTCGTGCGTGCTGCGGAGGGCTGTGTGCGTAGCGCCGGATTGTATAACAGAATGTTCCAAAATTTTCATGTAGAAAATTGGAACATTAATTTTTGCTAATTTCACATAGGTGGAGAATAAATGGGTAAGGAGACCCATGAATAATGAAAAGCACAATAAAATCCCTCATATTATGAGAAGGGATCATTTTTTATTTGATTTCACACCTCCATGTGTGAAAGGGAGCTATTTTGAAAAGTGGCTAGGTCAAGTTGACCAAAGTCAAACTACGTAGGCTATGAGGTGGAAAGCACAATGTGGCACAATGCAATAGAGAAGGAGGGAAGATTCCTTGAGAAGGAAAACCCTAATGAAGTAGGGCCCATGGAGAGGGAGCTCACAATTGTATAAGAGGAGGGCAAGACAACCATTTTTGCTCATGAATGGATTATTGATTTTGTTGTCTTGAGAGACAAGGAGCATACTCCTGTTGTTCAGCAGAGTTGCTGGGGGAATTCCTGTTTAGGATTCCTTCCTCCTCATGAGAGGCCTCTTGAGGAATTGATCTTCATCTTTCTCCACATCTTGGCTCAAGGCCAAAGCATTCTCTTCCATCACAGCGTTATTCTTGCAACAAGAAGACATTGTGTAACTGGGGTTGCAGTGGAGGCTTCCACCACATCACTCCGAGGCTTGATTTGCATAGAGAGGAGTCTCCATTTAGTGGAGATATCATTGAGGAGTGTTATTGAGCTCATTTGCAGATTTTGGCAGCAGGCCAAGCTTTATCCCATCTTCATCAGCGCAGTCCCTTCCATAGACTGCGTTATTTCAGAGTTAGTCTGCAGTGGGGGTTTGCACCATCACTTTGGAGGGAGATATTTCTAGTGTCGGGATCAGCCATGCACTCCAGAAATCCTTTGGAGGAGATTGATTCAGATTGTAGAGCAGATTCTACCATCTCCTTCTATTTTGATTATGAGTTGCTGCAGCTACCCAACAACTCCGGCATTTTGGCATTTTTCCATTCTATGTATCTAGTGTAGCCAATCCTCTTGAGGATTGTTGTATCATAATTGTATTATTGTTTTTAGGGGTTGAGAGCAAACTCCCCCTCATTTCTTGAGCTATATTGTAATATCATCATATTTCATATTTGTATGCAGCAGTGTCTCCATAAGACTGCGCAGTCATAGCTAGGGTAGTTTATGCAGCAGTGTATTTCATGCTTTCATGTACTTGTTCTTTGAGGTTGATCATTCCCTCTCTTGAGTGCTCTTTCCCTCAATATATTGTACACTTATTTGTTGCATTGAGCTAATATAATGGCTATGAGTTCTTCTATCATTTTCTGAGATTGTAGCAAGTTGCTCTTCATGTATTTTTTTACATCTTGTTGTAGCTCAATCCCTTAAGCAAGATCTTCCCGAGGAAGAAATATTTGCATAGATATAGGCAGAGTCTGAGAAAATGCCAGATAGCCTCGAGTTCTCATCCTCTCTTTAGAGGTGATATAACTGGTAAAAGCCCTCTCATTCAATCTCTAACATAGCCTTGTTCATATTTTCGACAAAGGAGTTCTTTAGCGGTGAAAAAGCTGTAGATTTCCATTTCGGGATATTACAGTGGTATCAGAGCACCTTTCTTGGCTCAGCCTGTGGCCTTCAAGCCCAAGAAAGAGGAAGAAGATGATTATGTAGAAGATGAGTTTGATCTCATCTATTTTCAAAGAAAAGAAGAACCTCCCCGAGGAGGAGAAGCAAAGGAGAGAACAGGAAGGACCATGCACTTCCTATTCTCATAAAGAAAGCAAGCATGAGAGATGCTTGGATCATCTGGTTCTAAATCAATACCTGGATGAGTATAAATCCCATTCTGCAGCATTCAGGGGAGCTACAGCTTTCCAACATTTTATTCAGCAGAAGGAGGAGGGAAGGTCCTACGGAAAAAGAGAAATCAGAGGCAATAGGTTCCTATTGTCCACATTTGATGAGGACACTTTAGCTAGAGCTTGGGTGAAAAAGCTAGAAGCCTTTTTCTTGCTACATCCAATGGTAGAAGAAGAAGCAGTGGAGATTGCAGCGCTGCACATGGAGGGTGAAGCCTCTGTTTGGTGGTTCAAACCCTTGGTCCATTCAAGGGTAAGCTCTTTTGAAGACTTTGCTCAAAGGTTGATTCAAACCTTTTATGGAGAGAGGCAAAAGGAAGAGCAACCTTTTTCAGCTATGGAGGAAGTAGCTATGGCATTAGAGGAGGCAACTACTATAGCCACACAAGAATTGTGGAAATTCATCTTTAAGGGTCCTAGGATCTACATATATTGCTATTCCAGAGCACCATGATTGCACTGCGCTGTGCAAAGGGTTTATGGGAGAGATAAACCCTCATCCTCAGGAACTTTTGATGAATCTCATTCAGCCCTTGAGGTTAGGATGTGAACCATTGGAGGATGAAATAGACCATGGCACCCTCATGATAAATCAGGGAACAAACCTTGAACTGGAGGATGAAAAAACTGCTACACTATTGGAGGAACTAGCAACGCTATTAGACATGGGTGAAGAGGAGATATTACCTCCATCACAATTGGGTCCTCATGAATCCAACATATCCATGGGTGAGAGATCTTTTCTAAGAGGTCTCCAAGGAGCTGCATTTTAACCTTCCATGAAATTCAAAGGGGAAGATTTGGTTTGGGAGAATGGTAGCCCTCATGAGAGGAGTGCCAAGGAAGGAAAAAGGAGAAGAAATCCACAAGGAGCTAAGTGGTTGTGGATGAGAAGCAAGAGGCTGATTTTCCCCTTGCAAATATATGATACTGGGCAGCAAGAAGCTTGGCTGCGTTGGCTCCTCTTGAAGGAGTTTGGCCATCACTTGATGTACTCTTTTTCCAGGAGGTTAGGAGTGGAGAAGAGGTGTGGATGTTTGCATCACTGAGTAGTAGAGAGTAAGGACACATGGAGCTGATATGGCATATATATCAGTCATGATACCTTCATCACATGAGTTACCTGATGTAAGCATGAGGAAGCAGCAAGCACTTGGGTTGCTTGGACTATCTTGGAGAGAGCACAAGAAGATTTGCTCTCATATGATGTATGGTGTTGCAGGAGTAGAGGAGGGCACTCTCATAGTGAAAAAGGATTACTCCTTAGCTTGGACTGATCGGGAGACATTTCCATCTTGGGAAAGGTTTCACATTTGCAACAGCATCACCGAAAGTGTTCTTGACAAGGAGCATGTCAAGAAACAAAGATTTACTTAGGCGAGAGCCTTTTTTCATGAGCTCACAGCGCTGACACTGGGGAGCAGGATAATATACATGGATCCATCTATCATCTTAATTCTAGCTTATGGTAAGAGTCTTGTGTTTACATTTTCTTATTTTCATACTCCTATCATTATGTTGCAGTGCATGGTTCCTCAAGGAGGCAGATTCTTCATGTTGCTCCACAAGAAAAATTGGGCCAAACCATATGATGGAGGCAGCCATCTTTCACATGGCCTTGGGAAAATGTTTTTCCATCCTACACATGTTCAGCTAATTAGCATTGTATTTCAAAACATTTTTCCTTGTACATTTCTTGAGCAGCAGTTTGCAAAACTGCATTATGCACTCTTGGGAGACTGTTGGTACTTTTCGGCACCATATGAAACCATCAGTACTTCCTCTATTTTGATGTCGAGCATGTTTCCATTTGCTGATATTGTCCATATTATTATTGCAAGCATGTTTGGTGGATTGACACATGAGTTGAATGTGTCTTTGAGGGGAGATGATTCCCACAGCTTATGCATGGCATGTTCTAATGGGAACATGAGGAGAGACATGGTCACCACAGCCACTTATTTGCTTTCTTTGGAGGTGGACCATGAGTCTGATGATGATATCCATCCATTGTATGTATATGGGCATGTATTTGATTTTATACTGTTTATTCCCTCGTCTATTCGCTATTTAGTAGTAGAGGTGAAATTTTATGTACAGTACTTGCCATGTTATTTGCTGCAGCTGCAGTGGATGAGATTGCGTTGTAGCCCTATGAGACATTGTTTGCACCTTGTTGCACATGATATAACCTACAGAAAACATGTCATTGGGGTATTCTATGATGATCATGTCCTACTCATCATGGATTACATATTTCAGGCCAGCTGGATTTTCATTGAGGGAGGAGAGATCCTTGGAGGATTGCTCTTCATGTTGCCACTTGGAGGCAATACATGTTCAGCCCTTGATCAGCACACACTCCACACTAATCATAAGTGGAGGGGAGTATAGCATGGGGTGAGCTATGGAGCTTGCCATATTCAGATTTTCAGCCCACCTTCTTTTCTGAAGCTCAAGGTGGAGAGAGTCTTCTATGAGTTGCCATGTTTGGAAGCAGCTCATGTTGTATGGATGATTTCTTGGGGATGGGAGATTCATATGGGGATGATGAGTCCCACTTTATATCGGATCTCATGCCTCAAGGAGGCCCTTAGACAGCCCATTTTTTCCTTCATGGACATTTGTTTCTACATGACAGCTATTTGGGGATGCTCACCAAAGGCTAGATTGCATATGATGGAGGGACAACCTGGACACGTGACTGATGATATGGCATCATTTTCTTGGAGGAGTTTATCATGAAAGGATGCTACAGGGAAAGTAAGGGAAAATAAACTAGTCTATCCTTGTACTTTATTGAGGACAAGCAATCTTTGAGAGGGGAGGACTGTAATATTCCCAATTTTGTGGAATATTAATTTTTGACATTTGCACTTAGGAGATTAATAAAATGGGTAGGAGACCCATTCATTTTGTCCATAAAGAATAAAAATCCTCTCACCATGAAGGAGGATCACTTTTGGAGCTTCATTTCACACCTCCATGTGTGAAAGGGGATCCTTGCAAGATGGTTAGGTCTAGTTTGAACAAAGTCAAACAGCGTAGTGGCATGAGGTGGAGGGCATATGTGGAACAGTGCAGAGATAGAGGAGGGAAGCTTCCTTGAGAATGAAAACCCTAATGAGTGTGGCCCATTGAGAGGGAACTCAAATTTGCATAAAAAGGGTAAAGGCAACCATTTTGGGTTATGTTGAAGATTATAGATTTCGTTGTCTTTAGAGACAAGAGAGAAAAATTCTGATGTTTAGAAGATTTTCCGGAGGAATTCCTGTTTAGGATTCCTCCTTCCTCTTGAGAGGCCTCTTGAGGAATTTTACCTCATTGTCCACATATCCAAGCTTTGGGCCAAAGCATTCATTCAGTTGCAGCGCAGTTCACAGTGGTAACTGGGTTGTGTTGCTGGGTGTTGCAGGGCAGGGTTCCACAACACCACTCCAAAGATTGTTTTTCAGAGGAGAGGATCTCCAATTCATTAGAAGATCATTGAGGAGTGTTCTTGGGCAGATTTTCATACCTTGGCATCATGCCAATGTTTTCCATCTCTCCTACAACGCAGTATCTTCCCTAAACTACGTTATTTTTATGGGCCATTTGCAGTGAGGGACTGCAAGGTTGATTGGAGGAGAAATCTTGGGTGAAAGGATCAGCCTTGCACATTAGAACTCCATTGGAGGAGGATCTTTTAGATTGAGCATCATATTCAGCCATTTCCTCCTATTTCTGTTTATGAGTTGCTGCTGCTACAGCAACTTCGGCACTATTATGTTTCCCATTTTTGTATATGTATTTCAGCCCATCCTCTTGAGGATGGTTATTTAGTTTTTTCAGGGGTTGAGAGCTTGCTCCCCCTCATTTCTTGAGCTAACATTGTTATATCATTTTATTCACATCATATATGTTGCAGCATCTTCCTATGACTGCGCAGTCATAGCTTGAGCATAATGTGTAGCAGTGTTTTGGAGATATGATTTGCTAATCTTGAGTAACATTCCTCTCAAGATCCTGTATTATTTACATTGTTGCTACCATTTAATAGAAGGGCTATGGATTTCACCCATTTTCATGAGTTCATGTGTCACTACTAATTCCATGAGGGTATTTTCATATTGTTGTAACTTGTTCCTAATAGGAGATATTACATATCTATAGACAGAGTCTACAAAGGGCCAGATAGCCTCTGGATTTCACCCTTCCTTGTCAAGGTGATGCATCTGGTAAATGCCCAAGTAGTCAATCTCTGAAATAGACTTGCAATATTTATGAAAGAGGAATATATTAGGATATTCCCAACATTGCAGAAATTTCCCCATTTGGGATATTACATGCGCAATGCCTAAAAAAATTTCCAAACTTGCAGAGAAACCTTCAAAAATATTTTCCAATGGTTTGCTTCTTTTTTGCAGGGGTAAATGAGGGGTGGAAGAGATCGAGGAGACTTCATATTCATCTTTGAAAAAAAAAATTGATGCCCAAAAACCCATTTTTATAAGGTTCATCTTCCTTACTTTTTTCTCACTGTGCTTTGTGGCCTTTTAGCCTTGTAGGTGGCAGTTTTGGCATAACATGTTTTTGTTCTTTGCTAGAAGCCCCTAGATGTCTCCCTCGTGCTTACAAAACCCTTCAACCCAGTTTAAACAAGTACCTTCAAGCCATTTTGAACAGTGAACCCATTTATGATATTTAACACTTGTAAAATAGCAGATTCTGTGAATTTTTGACAATATCTCCTTTACTGATATTTTGTCAGGTTTCCTCTCTAAAACAGTGAAACAGCATCTTAGTATGAGAAACCTAGCATAAAGCATCAATAGTCCCTTTAGTTTCCATGTGGGCCATCATTATGAAAGACATTTAGTCTGCTCATCTTTATCAATTTTCCTGTAGGTAGCCATCTTGACAATCTTGTAGAAATGTCATTTTGTGACTCACCTATCTTTTGCAGGATATACCTTGATAAAGAAGACATTTTGTAGGCCTTACTGCCCTCAAACCAGCTACATGTATGTTCCTAGTTTGCAGATGATGTATGTTAGTGAAGGAGGTGAGGTGTCTAAACCATTTTTGTGCTTTTTCTGGCCACTTCTGTTCTTGCAGGTGCCCACACAATTCGTTATTTTGATCACCGTCTCTTCTGTTGATACCCTTCATCATCATCCCTCCTCGGGTGTAGTGGAGTATTGGTGTTTGGGTCTGCCTTCTTAGATCCCTTTAGTTGTCTGATCTTAACCTTTTGATGAGGTGGAATTAGTGTCTCTAGGCCAAACCCTCATGGATAGTTTAAAACCCTTTGAAGCCATATGTTGTGATGAAGGAGGCTTCTTTGTCACCATGTGACCATCTTTGTCCATATTGCCAAACTCCTAGGTTTTAGGGCTGCTTAGGAAAAATTAAATAGTGTTGTCTTCTAAGTTCTCTAAAACTTCATAAAACTCACTACTCATTCCTAAAGTCCTTCAATGTGCACTTGAAAGAGTAGAGGAGGATTTTGCCTTTGTAACCCTAGGATTGATTCCTTGTTTGGTCAAAACTATTTCAAACTCTGATTTCCATCAAACGTATGCTTTTTTCTTTCTTCTTGATATGAATGGTATTCTTATGATGATTGTCTCTTTTACCTTACCTCATTGCTAATATGATGGCCTTTTGACCCTCATGCAGAAATGTGAGCAAGGGGCAGTTTTCCCCTTGCAAGATTCATGCTTCAGTCTAAAAACCTTCCTTGAATGATATCTTTGGTGAATCTAGGACAAAGTGAATTGTCCCCTTCTTTGAATGTATTTTATTCATATAGGGAGAATAGAGTTTATAGGGCACCAAATCCATCCTATGAATTTGTGAAAACCCTAGGTGACCTAGTGGAGTACTTCTTGGATTTGGTTTTTTGGACTGAGACCTAGAACTTAGGCTTATCAAGTGCAAGATGGAGTTTAGGATAGACTGATGTATTGAAGATCTGAAATCCAATGTACTTGATTTATCTAAAGAGTCTACAGAGATAGTTTGAGACTATCAGTGTTTGAGAGTACTTTGGGAGACACAACAAGGTTGTTTGTTTGGTGGGTTTAAGTAGCTTTGGGGGGTTTTTAGGCAAAACAAGTCAGAGGATTTGGGCCATAAGTGAAAGCATACAGACAGGGCTAGTGACATAAGCCACTAATGGGTTTTCTGGGACTAGTAGACAATGTTAGACATGGTGGAAAAGATGAAATAGTAAAAAATTATCTTTAAAGATGATGAAGGCAGTGATATTTCTAGAACTCGCAATGTTCAAGAAATTTGTTTCAAGAAATCTAGTGAAATCATTTAGTCATCTATGAAGGAAAAAATTACTGGTGGTTAACATAAAAAAAGGTCAAGGACAAACTAGATAAAATTCTCGCTATAGGTATTATCGAGCCGGTGGAGCAGTCGGATTGGGTAAGTCCGATGGTAGTTCGGAAAACAAAACAAAAGGAGAAATCTGGATCTGTGTGGACTTACGCAAGTTAAATGACACCTTCGTACACAACCCCTTTCCGACACCATTTTCCGATGAAATACTGGATAGTGTAGGAGGCTAGGAAGCATATTCATTCACCAATGGGTTCTCCATATATCATTAGATCCGAATCGCACCAGAAGATCGCAGCAAGAGTACATTTTCCATGGAATGGGGATCTTTCCAGTATACAGTCATGTCGTTTGGACTCAAGAATTCCCCTGCTATCTTCTCACGGGTCATCGTTGCGGTATTCAAGGAATTCATCCACAAATTCCTCGAAGTATATTTCGATGACTAGACTATCTTTGGTTTAGTAAAGACGCACGTTTCAAACCTGCGCATGATGTTGGATGCTTGCCAAAAACACCAAATTTCCTTGAATATTAAAAAGTGTATCTTCTGCATACCTTTCGGGATCTTGCTTGGACATATAGTTTGCCAACAAGGACTGATGGTGGACCCTACAAAGGTTGCAGTTATCATCAACCTAGCTGTATCTACAACTGAGAAACAGCTGCATTCAATCCTTGGACACACGAGCTACTACAGAAAATTCATTTAGGGATACGCACTGATCACAACACCCTTGGGGAAGCTGCTTAAGAAAGATGTGTCATTTTTTTGGGATGATGAATGCTAGAAGAGCTTTGAGCTACTCAAAGAAAAGATGGTCTCTTCACCTATTTTTATCTTCCCTGATTGGGCGAAGGAAATCCATGTTCATGTGGATGCTTCAGGGATTTCCCTGGGAGTGGTCCTTACGCAGCCTAGTACCATAGATATTGATCATCCAATCACATTTGCTATTCGAAAAATCTCGAGTGCAGAGCGCAATTATGCCACTATGGAGTGGGAAGGGTTGGCCATGGTCTATGCGCTACAAAAGTATCGACACTATCTATTAGAAGGGCACTTTAAAATGTTTACATATCACTCAGCTTAAAAGTACCTAGTGAATAAGCCTATGTTGGGGGGGGAAATCTGCAGATGGTTGCTGTTGTTTCAAGAATACGAATTTGAAATCATAGTCAAGCAAGGGAAGTTGAATGTTGGGCCAGATCACTTATCCCGAATTGAGACAGGTGAAGAACCTACTAGCTTGGAGGAAGGGTTTCCTGACGCACAGTTGTTCGCCATTAAAGTCGTTGATGAGCACTTCGCTGGTATCATCCAGTTCCTCACTACAGGCATGGCACCTGCAGAATATTCAGTACAAAAAAAGAAGGAATTAGTTACCTGGGCAGCAGATTTTATCGTCATCGCAAGTCAATTATATAAACTAGGCGCTACTGAAGTACTGCGCAGGTACATTCTGGAGCACGAACGACACGCTATCTTGGCAGAAGCTCATGACAGAATCGCAAGAGGTCACTACGCAGGCAAGGAAACAGTGCACAAGATCTTACGAGCTGGACTATGGTGGCCTACCCTCCATAGTGACTCTCACGACTATTGTAAAGCCTGCGATACGTGCCAACGAACAGAGAAGCTATCATGAACAGACGAAATGTCGTTACAACTGCAAGTGGCCTTACAAGCCCTTGAAAAATGGGCCATTGATTTTGTGGGACCCATCAACCCACCAGGGAAGAAGACAGGTGCGCACTACATAATTACTGCCACTGATTACATAACTAGGTGGGTCGAAGAGCAAGCGGTAAGAGATTGTATTGAATACACCATTGCACACTTCATCTTTGAGCAGATTCTGGCTCGATTTGGCTGTCCAAAGATCCTTATGAGCGATAGAGGTATGCACTTTGTTAATGAAACAATACAAGCATTGAATGAATAGTTCTGGATCCATCATGCAAAAATCACCCCGTATCATCCACAAGCCAACGGAGTGGTCGAAGCTTTTAACAAGATTTTGGAGCAAGCACTGACTAAGGTCTGCAACGCTGATCGTAGCAATTGGGATGTATGCATCCCATCGGTCCTGTGGGCCTATCGGACAACCTGCAAAAAACTAACAAGGAAAACCCCTTTCAAGCTGGTCTATGGCAAGGAGGCCATTATGCCAATGGATTATATTCTTCCCAGTCCACGTATCACAGCATTTACAAACATGGAAGAACCCAACATCATGGAGGAATGTTTAACACAGCTTATGGCTTTGGAGGAACATCGGTTTATTGCTAATTTCCATCAACAGGTTCAGAAGACTCGATATAAGGCCTAGCATGATCGACATATTTGCAAGAAGACATTTGCAGAGGGTGACCTGGTCCTTTTATATGATAGTCATTTTGCGAGACATCCAGGGAAGTTCCGACAACACTGGCTTGGCCCCTATAAAATTAAGGAAATCAAGAATGGTGGAGATGTAAGGCTAGCCACCCTGTGCGGTGATATGCTCCCAGGCTATATCAATGGTAGTCGGCTCAAACCATATTGGATAAATGACTATATGGCTGGAGTAGCTGTATAAGGAAAAATATGTCTGCCACAACACATGAGTATGTGTGGGAGGCGGCCACAACTTAGGAGGCCAGGAGCGGTGCGCAGGGGGTGCAAGTGTCTGTTCAAAGCGCACCCGGTGCACTGGGAGCCCCGAGGTGTGTTGGGTGCACATGATGTGCGAGAACTAGTCATTGGAATAATAGAATCAGGTAGATAGCTAAAGTTACCGTTGACAGGAGCAGGCGACCGGCTTTTAATGAAGCGATCTCTTGAAATTTTGTACCATTTATCTAATGGCAAGTGCCCATTACAATTCACCCGACCAGTAATAATTCTCTAGGGTATAAAAGGGGAAGGATCGGTCAGATGAGGGTTCCGTATCTTTTGTCTTGTCTTTTCTCCACGGTATTATGCTTTAGGATCATTTGGGCCTACTGTACGTCTGTCATGTCTGAACCATCTACCCCCTCTGAGAGCAGCCACCCAGGGTTGGGATTCATTTTCCGCCCTAGAATGATGACCACCAACCTGGCGATAGCCTTGACAGAGCCAGTAGTCGAGGAGGTAGTAGAGCGTGCATCAGGAGCCGCGGCAGTTATTTCCACTCCACCTCCAGTAGAAAAGAAAGGAAAATAGAAAGTGCAAGTGTCACGGAAGCCTACAAAAGGGGCTGGGGTAAAATCCCATACTTCTCCCCACAATATGAAACCACTGCGGAAGATGGACCTAGCAGACTTACCTAAACCAACAAGCCACCCTTTATCTGATCAAGAAAAGGCCTAGGTCGCCCAACCAGTCAAGTGGTTGCCCCCATTTGTTCGAACTCGCAGACCCTTGACCCACACGTCGAAGAACCTCGATGGTCTGGTAACCTACCTACGGATGCCGCTGACCCCAGGCGAGGTCCCCGTCATTGGCGAACCCTTTGGAAAGCTTCATGAGGTAAAGTTTGACGATCATGACTTAGCTAACTATGAGGCCTTTCCCCAACTGGCCCCTGAGTTTTACCTCGAATGGATACTGGAAGATGATGGGGTACAGGTCGTCCCGATGCGCTGGGTGTGTGGGTTGATTGGTGCTGGGTTGTTGAACCTGCTTAGGATGCCACATTTTGGCCACTACAACATTACAGATCACGTGGTCCGATAATTGCTTGCTTTAATCCATGACGATAGCTTGTGGATTTGGGACCGCATCCCTATGTTGAGATTCAACAAGATAATGAGCTTAGTGAAAATGAGTCGCCTTCACTAAGTGGGCCCGCAGGCTATTTTTCGTGCAAGTCTATTTTTAGACATGGTGATCATATTTCAGAAGTTGCAGGATTCTATTTGTGGATGGTTGGTCAAGTTGGAAAAATAAATGAAATTCTATTTTAGAATATTGGTCGAAGTCTATTTATAGATCGTCGATCCAAAAATAGAAGTGTTGATTATTATTAGCTCTTAATAATAATCTGACAATAAACATCAACTTATTCTCTTGGAGCACTTAATTTCAGGTCACAGATTTGGAAAATCAGTGGGCTGAAGGAATTACGCAATTCCTAGGGTTTATTAGTGGTTCATGCATGGAGGAAACAGTGATAATTGAAGTGGAAAAGTTATGACAGAGTTGGAAGAGTAGTTCATGGAGTTGTTATTCAGTTTAACTCAGTTAATGTAGTTAAACTCAGTTGAGCTAGTTGTATCTAGTCTAACTGAATGATACACTAATGAGAGTGGAGTGAATTAATTAGTTAATTAATTCAAAAATAATAACTCATTAATCAACTGAAGAATACATCAGTTAACTACAGTGCATGTCAGTTCCAGTGGAGACCCAGTGGAGAGATAGGTGAAAGGGAAATATGGAATATCTGTTGTGACTATAGTGATGCATTGATTGCACCACACTCACGTTGGATTTTCCAATGAGGATTGCGCAGTCAAGGAAAGGGTAATTCGAATTTATTCAAAGCTATTCTTCAGCAGGGATTGCGCAATGGAGGCAGGCTATCAGATGGCAAGAAATCGGTGCATGGATTTGTAGATTTCTTCTTATTAGTGTGTGACGATTGATTGTACTGAGAGCTTGATGTACTAAGCTTTATATGATATTGTTACATGATCTCCATGATACATAATATATGATATTTGGGGTTTTCAGCTTCAGGCTTTCCCTTTAAACAACTATGTTATGTGCGATTATTTTTATTGCTTCATGTGTTTGTAATTGATTTTAATTTCCGCAAAAGTTTAACAGTGGAAGGATTATATATTTAGCAAGAAGATAAAATATTGTTAGATCAGGAGAATAAGGATATATACATGCATCTTGTATATAATTTCTACATGGTATCATAGCAGTGTTAATTCTTGAAGATTGCAATTGTGAAGAATTGTTGATTTTGTGCTGGTGGACAATTCGAATTTGCTTCAGAAAATTCTTGGTGCGACAGTTGAGTAAACATTGAAATGTCTTTCAATGGTTGCGATTGGAGTATGCCCTTGATGGGAGCTCGAATTAAATAGCCTGGAAGGATAGGATGGAGGTGGTGTTGGAGGATAATGGACTGAAGGAGTTCATCGATAGCGATGTTCCTAAGCTGGGATCTAGCGATGCTGCATTACTTGACGCATGGAAAAAGAAGATAGCAAAGACAAGAAGAATTCTGTTGGAAGGTGTGAAGGACCATATTGTGTCTAGCCTTCATGGGAAAGCCACTCCATTTTTAATGTGGAAGGATTTGACAAATTTCTTCCAAAGTAGCAATGACCAAAGGAAGTTGGCGCTGAAAGATAAGCTCATGAAAATAAAAATCGAGAAGGGAGACAGTATTCCAAAATATCTCATGAAATTTTTCCACTGTAGGGATGAACTGGGAAGTGTGGGGATTACTGTTGATGATGAAGACTTGGTGAGCTTGGCTCTCTGTAATATTCCATTTTAGCTCATAGCTCAATGGAATATTAAAATTTTTCTTTTATCACCTAGCAGCTAAATAAATGGGTAAGGAGGCCCATGCTTATGGAAAACATGAATAAAATCCCTCATAATGCGAAATGGATCATCAGAGTAGCTTTATTTTTCACCCTCAAGTGTGAAAATGGGAAATTGCATGAAGACAAGGTCAAGTTTGACCAAGTCCACAGCGCTGCCATAGGAGGAGTGGATCACTTTAGAAGACAGCGCAGTGTGAATGAGGCAAAGGATATTTGGTGGAGGAAACCCTAATGAGTGGGACCCATGGAGAGAGAGATATCACTTGTTTAAAAGGAGGGCAAGGCAGACATTTTTATTCATGAATTGGATTATTGATTTCATTGTCTATGCAGACATTGTGCATTCTTTTGTTGTTTAGCAAAGTTACCGGGGGAATTCCTGTTTAGGATTTCTTCACCTTCTTGAGAGGCCTCTTGAGGGATTGTTCTTCATTCTCCACATTTCTTGGCTCAAGGCCAAAGCATCCTCCTTCAGCTACAGTGCAATTTCTGTTGAGAGCTGGGTTGTGTTGCAGGGTGTTGCAGTGGGGGACTCCACAACACCATTTCCTTGGCTCATCTTTTAGAGGAGGAGCTTATATTCCTCTGAGAGGTTAGTGAGGAATATTTTGGAGCTAATTGTAGATCATTGGCATCAGGCCAAGCACTACCCTTCACCAACAGCACAGTCCCTTCTATTGACTATGTTATTTCTTAGTGCACTTGCAGTGGGGACTTGCTCCACTATTTTGGAGGGTGAGATCTTCAGGAATTGGATCAACCTTTCATTTGAGAGATCCTTTGGATGAGATTTAGCCATATTTTGCAGCAGCATCAGCTATCTACATCCATTTCCAGTTTTGAGTTGCAACTACTACCCAGCAACTCCAGCATTTCTGCAGATTTGCCACTTTGTATGTATTTCAGCCAATCCTTCTAAGGATTGTGCATTGTTGTTTCCAGGGGTTGAGATATTGCTCCCCCAATTTTATTTGTGTTGTATATTGTCACATTAGTGTATTCACACCATTTTGCAGCATTTTCCCTTCATAAACTACGCATTCATAACCAGGGCTCTTTTTTGTAGTAGTATTTCTTCATTTCTCATGTATATGTTTCATTGAGGCTACATTGCCTGCTTGAGAGATCATTTCCTAAAGATCTTGTATACATTGTTGCTGCTATAATCTAATGTAATTGTTATGTGGATATTTTGGCATTCTTGTATTAATGCATTCACTGCTATTTTCCAGCTCATGTTTATGTATTGTTGATCTCCACATTGGTAATATCTTGAGATATTCCCAATAGTGTAGCTGTTCCAGATTTTGGAATATTACAGTGGTATCAAAGCATGATCTCTGGCTCAGCTTGTGAGTCTCAGCCAAAGAAGATCAAGATGATGAAGAAGATGAGTTTACTCTCATAAATTTTCAGATCCAGAGAAAACCTCTCCAAGGAGGTCAAGAAGATGGAAGAAGGAGAAGTGGAAGGACCATACACTTCCTATTCTCACATAGAAGAAGGCACGAAGCATGAAGAACACTTGGAATTAAAAATTCTAAGTGAGTATTTTGCTGAATATCAAGCTAAATCTAGAGCCTTCCACGAGACTCTAGCTTTACCACAATTTATTCAGTAGAAATAAGAAAGAAGACCCCACAGCTACGGGATGATGAGAGGCAATAGATTTCTATTGTCAACATTTGATGGATCACTCACATGTGAAATAAAGGTTTGGGTGAAGAATCTAGAGGCTTTCTTCCTGCTACATCCTGTAGTAGACAGAGAAGCTGTAGAAGTTGCAGTGCTGCACCTTGAAGGTGAAGCAAACATTTGGTGGATCAGCCGTCTAAGCCATGCAAGGGTTTCAACTCTTGCTGAGTTTTCTCAAATACTGATCAGAAGATTTGGAAAAAGGAGGGAGGAGCCCTCACCACCAGTTGATGAGGCATGTACCAGCATTGTTGAGATCATGGAGGAGCAGCCTTCATCTTAAATAGTTTGGGAGGCCAACACTTATGAGGAGGAAACTCTTGCAGCCTTGCAAGGAGCTTCCAACTTTCACCGAGGTATGATTGAAAATCCATCTCTTGTCATTTTAGAAAACACTTTGGTTGGGTCTACATCACTGCATGTAGTTTACCTAGAGTAGCAAATTAGCACTGCATTGTACAAGAGCAGTGATGCAGAGGAGATGAAACATTCCTCATGGAAGCATTAAAATGGCAGCTTCCTTTAGGAAGCCATGAGAGGAACGGAAAGAAGGAGTAGACATCTGGAGATAAGAAACTCTTTCTCCTCTCTAGATGGCACTCTCTCAATGAGCATGCCATAGCTCAAAGAGAGACTTCTACTTACAGTAGATCCAGGACCTCTTGGGTTTTGGAAGGCCATGCATGAGGAGGAGATCTCACAGGGATATTTCAGTAGAAGTGCACTCCCACACATCATGGAGTGCAAGATTCCTCATCAGTTTGAGGAGGTTCTTCCCTTATCTCAGGAGAAGATAGTATATGGAGGACATCTTCGGATGGATAAAATCTCTCATGACTGTGTTGGACATTTCTTGAGCCATGCACATCATGATGGGAGGTTTTTTCCTACCACCTATTTGGGTCCTCATAGGGTCAAATTGATCCTCGGGAAGATTGCATTTCAAGATCCCATGAAATGTAGGAATATTATTTGGGATGTTGGTAACTCTTATGGGAGGAGTACCAAGATGGAGGGTGGAATAATGCATCCACAATTGGTTGAGAGGATGTGAATGGTGAGCAAGAAGCTGGTAAGCTACTTGCAGATTTATGATAAGCTGGTAAGCTGCGCTGGTTACTCCTGAAGGAGTTTGGCCATCTCTTGGCATACACTCTTTCCAAGGGTATGAGATGGAGAAGATGTGGCAGGATGCTGGCATCATGGAGTAGCAAAGAGTATGGGTGCACAGTGATGGTGCAACATTCATATCATTCACTATGTCTTCATCACATATCTTGCATGATGAGAGCATGAGGAAGCAGTAGAAACTTTTGTTGCTTGGGTTGTTCTTTCGAGAGCAAGGGCAGATTTTCTCTCATTCTTTGTCTCATGTTGCAGGAGTAGAAGATGGCACTATCATGGTGCAAAGGGGATACTGATCAAGAATTACTTCCACCTTGGGAGAGATTCCATATTTGCAGCAACATTATTGGAGGGTTTCCCATATATGTTTGGGAAACTGAGGGCAACAGCGTTGTGTCATCTAGATATTATCTGGTGCCTCATGCAGAGGAAGGATGAGCTCTTTCTCCAGGTAGTGGGATTCTTGCATATTTGCAAGGAAGTCCCCAGGATCTCATGTGTGGATATCAAGGCACAACTCATGTTCTAATTGTGCCATTGTTGAGGAGGTGTGAAACCATAAAAACACAATGAGGAGATAGGGAGAAGACCCAGCATCATGAGATGAGGATTACACATCCCTATTCATTTTTGGAGGTTGATGCACCTAAGAAGGTGATTGGATTGCGCAGTGGAAGCATGGAGGGTTATCTCCATTCATCTATTCATTTATCTATCGATGATGATGTCTCATTTCATGGAGACATTTTGTCGGGGAGACCACTGGATCAGCAGTGGAGGATGGATGCTTCATCAGTTGAGGCACCATTCAATGATTTTAGAGGAGTGGGAATCGTGAGAGAGATTGATGCAGCGCTGGGAGTCTTAGGTACATCATTATTACCCACTTCCATTTCAGATTCTGCATTGTGGCAGAAGTAGCAGGGGAAGGACAGCAGCCTTCCAACTTGCATCTTTGGCAGGGGAGATGTCAAAGAAGAAGATGACCATATGACAGATGTCCTTCATGAGGAATCATCAATGCTGTCACTATGGAGGATAGATCCATGTTGGAACTTTGGTTTGTTGGTGGATTATTCCCAGGATCACCTTGCTTGCATGATATTGACAGATCAGCATATGAGGAGATGCATAGATCATGTGCAGATGGAGGATATACATAACTCTTTGGAGGAGTTAGCACAGCCACCTATTTTCTCTTTGAGGATGAGAGGGGACTCATTTTTTAGCCACTCCATTTGCATGAGAAAAACTTATGGTAAGGGTATTGTTTATTTGAATGATTCTTTGTATATTCGTCCCTTAACCATATATGTACAGGATTTTGCTCCAAGGAGGAGCATTCTTTTCCCTAGACCCCATGGTCTACTTGAGGCCATGAGCACTATTGGTAACCACTCCCTAGGAGGACTTGGGGAGGAAATGTATTTTGGAGGACATACTCACCTTGCACCATACATCATTCACTTTCTCCATACATTTGAGGAGAGTAGGACAGCAAGCAACTGGTTGAGAAGCCACACTTTTTGTCATACTCTTTTGCAGTTGAGGGTCAAACTGCATTGGTTACAATTGAGGGACCATTATCCTTCTCCCTTGCTACACATAACAATAAGCATGGTTCTCATTATGGTTGATTATGTTGTTGTTGTCTTTATGTTTGTTGAGAGCATGATTGGGGGAATGGCACATTGGTTGGATGTGTCCCTTGGGGGAGAGATCTCCCACATTATTTGCATTGCATGTTCTAATGGTAGCATGAGAGCACATGTGGCCACTACAGAAAAAAATTTGTTTCCATTTGAGGTTAGCCATATGCTTGATTGGATTCCATATGATGGTGACTTCCAACTCATCACATATGAGATGATTTGGGATAGCATGTTCCATAACGCTAGAAAAGAGATCCTTGGAGGTCTAGTCTTCATTTTGTCACTTGAGGGAAACATTATTGCAGCCCAAGATCAGCATATACTCTGCACTTATCCTAAGTAGAGAGGATAACAGCATGGGGTAGGCTATTTTTTCTACTAAGATCAGATTTTCAGCCCACCTATATTGCAGGAGCCAAAGGTGGAAGATGATTGTCAGGAGTTGCCATGTTGGGAGGTAGCTCATTTTGTATGGATGATTGCTTGGGGGATGGAGGATCCACATGGGAAAGATGTTCCTCAACATATTTCAGACTCCATTCCTTGGGTGGAGATTTTTTAGTTCTATCCTTGTATTTGCTTGAGCACAAGCAACGTTTGGGAGGAGAGGATTGTAATATTCCCATTTTAGCTCATAACTAAATGGAATATTAACATTTTTCTTTTATCACCTAGCAGCTAAATAAATGGGTAAGGAGGCCCATGCTTAAGGAAAACATGAATAACATCCCTCACAATTTGAAAGGGATCATCAGAGTAGCTTTATTTTGCACCCTCAAGTGTGAAAAGGGGCAAATGCATGAAGACAAGGCCAAGTTTTACCAAGTCAACAGCGCTGAGGAGTGGATCATTTTAGAAGAAAACGCATTGTGAATGAGGAAGAGGATATATGGTGGAGGAAACCCTAATGAGTGAGAACCATGGAGAGAGAGCTATCACTTTTTTAAAAGGAGGGCAAGGAAATCATTGTTATTCATGAATTGGATTATTGATTTCATTGTCTATGCAGACATTGTGCATTATTTTTTTGTTTAGAAAAGTTGCCGGGGGAATTCGTGTTTAGGATTTCTTCACCTTCTTGAGAGACCTCTTAAGGGATTGTTCTTCATTCTCCACATTTCTTGGCTCAAGGCCAAAGCATCCTCCTTTAGCTACAGCACAGTTTCTGTTGAGAGCTAGGTTGTGTTGCAGGGTGTTGCAGTGGGGGACTCCACAACACCATTTCCTTGGCTCATCTTTCAGAGGAGGGAGCTTCTATTCCTCTGGGAGGTTAGTGAGGAATATTCTGGAGCTAATTTCAGATCATTGGCATCAGGCCAAGCACTTCCCTTCACCAACTCTTGACTTCGTTATTTTTTAGTGCACTTGCAGTGGGGACTTGCTCCACTATTTTGGAGGGTGAGATCTTCAGGGATTGGATCAGCCTTTCACCTGAGAGATCCTTTGGATTAGATTCAGCCATATTTTTTAGCATCACCAGCTATCTACATCCATTTCCAGTTTTGAGTTACAGCTGCTACCCAGCAACTCCGCAGTTTTCTACAGATTTGCCATTTTGTATGTATTTCAGCCAATCCTTCTAAGGATTGTGCATTGTTGTTTCCAGGGGTTGAGATCTTGCTCCCCCAATTGTATTTGAGCTGTATATTGTCACATTTGTGTATTGACACCATTTTGCAGCAGTTTCCCTTCATAGACTGCGCAGTCATAACCAGGGCTCTTTTCTGTAGCAATATTTCTTCATTTCTCATCTATATGTTTCATTGAGGTTGCATTGCCTAGCTTGAGAGATCATTTCCTCAAGATCTTGTATACATTGTTGCTGCTATAATATAATGTAATGGTTATGTGGATATTTTGGCATTCTTGTATTAATGCATTCATTGCTATTTTCCAGCTCATGTTTATGTATTGCTGATCTCCACATTGGTAATATCTTGAGATATTCCCAATAGTGTAGCTCTTCCATATTTTGGAATATTTCACTCTCTTTGGGATTCCAAAGAGTTGGAATAGCTACAAAGACTCTGTCAATGGACAGGAGAAACTACCAGGATGGGAGCGACTTTGGTCAGATCTTGTACAGAAGGAGATAAGGCGAGGTACCAGGGATGGCTCTTCATCGAAGAATGAAGATAAAGAGAATTTCACTTTGGCTACCAAAGAAAGGAAAGGGAAGGGGAAGAAATTTTCTTCAAAATCCAAAGCTAAAGGCAAGAAGCAGGATTTGTCCAAGGTGAAGTGTTTTCACTATCAAGAACATGGGCATTTCGCCACTAACTGCCCACAAAAGAAGAAGAACAAGAAGGTTGTTAGAGTTGCAGCTGGAGAGGCCTTAGCCTCGCAATTTGAACTTGATTTCTCTTTGATTGCATGCTTGGTTTCAAGCTATATGGGATCGGTTTGGTATCTTGATAGTGGTGCGTCTTTCCACATGACGAGAGACAAGGAGTTATTTAGTGACTTGGAGGAGAAGGACCTTCAAATTCATATAGAGATGGGTGACGATGGTTGATATAGTGCGACCGACATTGGGACCGTTACCTTTGAGAGGGAGTCCGGTAATCCATTCTTGTTGAAAGATGTTATGCATGTTCCAGGTCTGAAGAATAACTTGGTCTCAGTCGCAATGTTGGAAGACAAAGGTTATGATGTTGTTTTTAGCGATGGAAAAGCTTTCCTGCGACATAAAACAATGGGTCAAACCAAGAAGATAGGAATTCAAGTTAATAATCTCTACAAGTTAGAGGTAGATGGTTGCGTTGCAATGGTGGTAAAAGCAGAAGAAGTGGTGAGCCAGGATGAGGGTGAATTATGGCACAGGAGATTGGGCCATCTTCACCATGGCGCTTTGAAGATTTTGCAACAGATTTCTACTAGACTTCCAAGGGTACTCTTGCACAATCATATTAGTGCAAGGGATGTACTATGGGTAAGTTTGTGAATACCACCTTTCATGAGAAGGAGAACTGTACTTCGGTGATCCTGGAGAGAATTCACACAGACGTGTGTGGACCTTTCTCAGTTGCTTCAACAGCAAAACACAAGTATTATGTTATTTTTGTTGATGACTATTCTCGTAGATGCTGGATCTTCTTCATGCAGAAGAAGAGCGAAACATTATCAAAGTTCTGTGATTTTAAAGCATTGGTGGAGAAGGAGTCAAGGAAGAAAGTGAAAGCTCTATGGAGTGATAATGGTGGTGAATACATCTCGGGCGAATTCAAAGACTTCTGTAGAAAAGAATGAATTTGAAGAGAACTCATAGCACCTCATAACCCACAACAAAATGGGTTTTCAGAGAGGAAGAACAGAATGATCATGGATGATGCACGAGTTATGGTTGAGAGGGAGCTAGACTTGCATGCAGAGGAGGAACTTCCTGTTTCGAAAGATGAGCCTCCAGTTGTGGATCAGCCATAGGAGGAGATTCATAGAGTGGAGGAGTCCACTCATGTAGAACCAAACATCAGACAAGGCAAAAAGCATACCACAGAAGCTGAGAGACTGAAGCTTGATGCGGCACAGAATGTAGGATTCCCTACATCACAGTGCAGACAGAGACAGTCACCTGACTGATTTACTAGATACATGGCTCTTATGAGCAAGTGTATAGTGAAAGAGCCATCTTCTTTTGAAGAAGCAGTGCAGGAGCCCACGTGGGTAGATGCCATGGTGGAGGAGTATGACTCCATTGTCAGAAACAATGCTGGGGAGATTTTTCCAAGGCCAGTGGGTAAATCAGTTGTAGGATCAAGATGAATATACAAGGTAAAGCAAGCTGTTGATGGGAGCGTCGAGAAGTATAAGGCAAGATTTGTTGCCCGGGGCTTCTCACAGATCGAGGGGATTGATTATGAAGAAACCTTTGCACCTGTCGCATGGTATTATTCCATAAGGACCATCCTTGCTCTCTCAGCGCAGATGGGTTGGCACATTCATTAGATGGATGTGAAGACTACGTTCCTTAATGAGATCAATGAGGAAGAGGTGTACATTGAGTAGCCTGAAGGATTTGAGATTTTCAATAGCGAGTCGCATGTGTGTAGGCTCAAAAGAGCATTGTATGGGCTGAAACAAGCACCTCGTTCTTGGTACACACGGATCGATAGCTATTTCACTGGACTTGGCTTCACCAAGAGTGAGGCAGATGCAAACCTGTACCAAATTGTGGTGGAGGGTAACCTTTTAATAATTGTTCTTTATGTTGATGATTTAGTACTAACGGGTGATGAGCAGTTGATACACTCATGAAAGGTAGATCTTGCAAAGGAGTTTGAGGTGAAGGATTTGGGCATCCTTCATTATTTCCTTGGATTAGAAATATGGCAGTGGGAAGGTGAGCTGTTTGTGTCTCAAGGAAAGTATGCTCGGGAGATACTTGAGAAGTTTCACATGCAAGGCTACAAGCCTATCGACACTCCTCTTCCAGGAAATTGGAGGAAAGAGGATGCTACAATGGCAAAGGTAGTTGATACCACTGTTTATCGACAGTTGATGGGTTCACTCATGTATTTAGTTAATACAAGACCAAACATATGTTATGTGGTGAACCAGCTTTCACAAGCAATGGTTAACCCTACCAAGCTCTTTTGGAAGGCAGGAAATCATGTCCTGAGGTATCTCAGGGGCACATCTGAGTATGGTTTATGGTATAGACAGATGGATGAGGTGAAGTTACATGGCTTCACGGATGCAGATTGGGCAGGCAGCCCAACAGACAGAAAGAGCACATCATGAGGGATTTTCAGTATCGAATCTACGACAGTTTCTTGGTACAGCAGGAAACAAAGATCTGTGGCACTCATTTCAATGGAAGCAGAATACATGGTAGCAAGTCAAGCTGCATGTGAGGCTATCTAGATGAGGAATATCCTGGTTGGTTTGTTCAGTTCACATTTACATCCTATAGTGATACATTGTGATAATCAGAGTTGCATTAATCTCTAAATTAATCCTGTGTTTCATGATAGATCTAAACATATTGATATCCAGTATCATCATATTAGAGATTGTGTGCAGCAAAAGATTATGTTGCTTCAGTACATTCCTATGGAGGATCAGGATGCAGATATTCTAACGAAGGCGCTCACCAGGAGCAAATTCGAATACCATAGAGGCAGGATCGGGGTGAAGGATAATCCCTATCTTGTTGAGAAAGAGTGTTGAGATTCAACAAGATGATGAGCTTAGTGAAAATGGGTCGCCTTCACTAAGTGGGCCAACAGGCTATTTTTGGCACAATTCTATTTTTAGACTATGTCTATTTTTAGACATGGTGATCATATTTCAGAAGTTGCGGGATGATATTTGTGGATGGTAGGTCAAGTTGGAAAAATAGATGAAATTATATTTTTATAATATTGGGTGAAGTCTATTTATAGATCGTCTATCTAAAAATAGAAGTGTCGATTATTATTATCTCTTAATAATAATCCGACAATAAACAACAACTTGTTCTCTTAGCGCACTTAATTTCAGTGCACAGATTTGGAAAATCAGTGGGCTGAAGGAAATACACAATTCCTAGGGTGTATTGATGGTTCATGCATGGAGGACTCAGTTAGAACTGAAGTGGCAAAGTTATGACAGAGTTGGAAGAGTAGTTCATGGATTTGTTATTCAGTTTAACTTAGTTGATGGAGTTAAACTCAGTTGAGATAGTTGTATCTATTCTAACTGAATGATACACTAGTGAGAGTGGATTGAATTAATTAGTTAATTAATTCACAAATAATAACTCATTAATAAACTGAACAATACAGCAATTAACTACAGTGCATGTCAGTTCCAGTGGAGACCCAGTGGAGAGATAGGTGAAAGGGAAAGATGGACTACCTGTTGTGACTATAGTGATGCATTTGTTGCACCACACACACATTGGAGTTGCCAATGAGGATTGCGTAGTCAAGGCGAGGGTAATTCGAATTAATTCAGAGCTATTCTTCAGCAGGGATTGCGCAGTGGAGGCAGGCTATCAAGTGGCAAGAAATCGGTACATGGATTTGCAGATTTCTTCTGATTAGTGTGTGACAATTGATTGTACTGAGAGCTTGATGTACTAAGCTTTGTATGAGATTGTTACAAGATCTCCATGATACATAATATATGATAGTTGGGGTTTTCAGCTTCAGGCTTTCCCGTTAAACAACTGTGTTATGTGCGATTGTTTTTATTGCTTCATGTGTTTGCAATTGATTTTAATTTCCGCAAAAGATTAACAGTGGAAGGATTTTGTATTTAGCAAGAAGATAAAATATTGTTAGATCAGGAGAATCTGGATATATACATGCATCTTGTATATAATTTCTACACCCTATTGACGCTATGCTAATTCACCGAATTATTAGCCTCCCCATGGACAGACCTGACCCAATGCTGAGGGTGGGTAAGAAGTATGAGCAGAAAATTGCCGACAATGTGCGCGAGAATTACCATGTACTACAGAGTACTCGGGGATTCATGATCAATACCATCAGTGACCCAGGTACACAGATGGGTACATTTTTGGTCACATGTAAGCTAATTCGCAAATGCCAAGCTGCCACCGTACCTGCATATGTTATTCAAGTGGAAAGACAATGCGAAAAATTAGTATGCTTCAATTGGGCCCAGCACTTATGTAACGAACTTTTGGCAAATATCTGCGAGGCCAAAGATCAGGGGCGCCCATTCTGTTACTCCTAGCTGCTACTACTTATTGCATTGGTCGCATGGGAAGCACCTGAGGAATCATTCCTCCCCAATATCACCCCAGATATGTTCGACAGAGCACGCTACGCCAACTTATGGGATTCCAAGGATGCGCAGCGTATCGAGGACAATTAGGTCTTTTGGGTTCTGTTTTAGCGCCACTCAGCAGTCGCCATCAACTCCTGTCCACGCTTATCTCCAGTAGTGTATGACAAATACCAAACCATCACGACATTTCAGGTCACCCTGCACCATGTCCAAATCAGAGTGCGCAATGATAAAGTCTGGGTCTCACTCCCATATATGGTTGCGGATGAAGAGATTGATCGCATAATCGCTACCTAGTCCCCGCAGTCGCATAGTGGGTTCAAAACTAGTACAATAGGCACTTCAGGAGCGAAGGATCCTTCGACCACCATAGCCAAAGGAACTAGCAAATAAAACAACCGCACAGGGAAAGAAGAGTACGTAGGGTCCCCAAAGGATTTGCAGTCAGATAGAAATATAAAGAAGGGTGTGGCAGTACCCTCACAGAAGGAATCACAAACACATGTCACTACAGCGGACCAGGAGCCGAGGGATGCTAACTCCCCTGGAGGAACAAAACAAACAGGTGCAGCCGCTAAGGGGCCATGCAAGAAGCAGTGCTCATAGAGAATAGGACGCGATGAAACAATTATGCTCATAGAAGGCGAACTGGAACAAATTGCCGATGCAGTCATCTTGGCCACGGAGGACAAGTGGCTAACTTTGGAAAAGCAGTAGCAAGTTGCAGTTGCCGCACTTCAGGCTGAGTTCCGAGCCGTGCAAATGAAGACGGACACACTACAAACTAGTTTGGTCCAGGTCCGCTCGACCCCCGCCGCAAGTAGCACGGCCCTTGTTGCGAAAGTAAGCCGCCTCTGCCCACTACCTGGTGCAGCCCTTACAGTCAGTCCACCCAACATCGGAACATGAGTACAGGCCTACGCAAAGGTCTAGCTGGATTTGGAAAGATTGCCACATGATTTGCTGCAAGCTTTACGTAGCTCATTGTTTCAAGAAATACACCACAGGAACCGTCAGGCCCACCAGCGGCTCCGCGCAATGGAACAGAACATTATCGAACAGCCAACTGAGGTAACCAGGGTACAGGCTGTACACACGTAGCTAGAGCACTTAATTGACCAACTCTGCACCGATGTTATGGACGGAATACCCGCCACAGCTACCCCTTAGGCCAAGATTGAAGGGTTGGTCACAATCTTGAGAGCCTCCAAGACAGAGGTCCAGGTCGTCAAAGCTAAAATGGAAGAGAAAGTTGCATAATTACAGGCCAAGCTGTAGCTAGAAACACCTATGTAGGTCAGGGCCTAGTGGGTTGCACTGGTTACAGCTACCACGAATGTAATCGCAAGCCAAATTTCTCAAGGTGCCCTATTATTGGACACAGCGATGTAGCTATGGACCAAGGCACAATGTGATCCTCTCCTGTGAGAAATTAATCAAACATTGCACCAGAAGGAAGAGGAGTTCAATCAAATGGAGGCTACCTTGACTACACTGGTCCTAGCCAAGCGCTTGACTCAACTACACTCCAGCCAGGCCCTCAAAGACAACATGGAGGCCCTACGACAGTGGAAGCGGACGCTAAACGATCACCTCAAACCATGGGCGGACGAGGCCCTCAAGCTATCCCAAGATGTGGATGTTGTAGTGAAACAGCTGAACCAGACACTGGAGAGTGTCACGGCCACTACAAAAGGCCTAACTTCATAGAAGTTGGTGGAGATAGCTCAAACCGCCGCTGCGCAAAGCGAAGGGGTGCTTCCTCCACTAATCGAGGCTGCCACACAGCTTTAGGTGAAAATGGAGGACCCATGACCACCGTGACTCGGGACAAGTCATAAGATTGTGTTGGGGGACTGTTGGATCATGGTCTCCCAAAGGCTATGAATTTTGTCCATTTTTGTATAATTTTGTATTTTTTAGTCTAACGCAGGGGTTTTGGGGTGGGTCAAAGCCCCTAATGCAGTGTAAATGGGTCAAGGGTAGACCAAGAGCCCGCAAACCACAGTTTGCAGACCGTTGAATGCGTAGGCTAAATCATTATAAATAGATGAACCTTTTTGAGTGATAGGTAGGAATCAATAGAGGTTGATGTGAAGTACGAATTTTTAGATTTGTGGTAGGGATGTTTGGTTTAGGACTCCTACTGGCTGTGTGCGCATAGATCCTTTGTCCTATTGTGTGCGGACCCTACTGGCTGTGTGCGAAGGTGGTAACTAGGAATGTAAGACTATTTTGGGTAATGATATATATATGCAGAAGTATTGTGGATATCTGGTGTTCTTTGAATCTATTTTGTATGGTTGATGTGAAATTGAGTTATATGTTTATGTATTTGTTAGTAGCTGCGGACTATTTGTATTTATGCTGCATGTATATGTGATTTGTTAATTTGTTGTGATTCTGTTGTTCTGTGATTATAGCTGATAGTATGCACGTGGATGTGAAACTGTTAATTAGATATGCTAAGCTGTCTTCTGGTTATTTACTGAGACTCCTGTGAACAACCTCTTGCATTATATATCTGATAGTTGCGGACCAGCTTGACTTACCTGCTCTCTCCTAGGTGCGGAAACCTGGTTCCAGCACCCTCCCATACTGCTTCGAGAGAGACTTTAGCCTGCGCAAGCAGGTCACTGCCGAAAGGGCTAGTAGTATAGGGGTTTGTTGGAAAACCTTAACCTCTGAACCTGGGTTAGGACCCCTCGAGCCAACAGGGACCCTCAAGATTGCCACTACACCAGAACGACTATGAAACCATAGATCACTTGCTAGACCTCTACCCAATAACCAAATCCCTATGGGAGAGAACTGAAATCTTATGCAGACGATCCAATTGAGACAAGGGAAATGTCATTAATACCATCAACAAATGGCCAAATAAACCCTACTCCATCAACCTCCTGAACTGACTATGGTAGTGAAATCTGATCTTACTTCTCTGGAATGTTTGGAAAGAAATAAACAACAGGATATTTAAAGACAAAGCCTCCCATCAAGAGAAAATCCAGGCCAGGCTACACAGTAACCTTGCTGGCCATGACTCATTAGGGCAAGGAAGACCTCCTAAAAACTACTGATGAATGCCATATTTGTAACCAATGGACAATAACCATCAACTCACCTCTGAACTACCTTCCCATGAATGTCAGAAGGACTAGCGCACATGATCAATGGGCTCCCCCTCCAGCCGTATTCTTCATATGCAATTTTGATGGAGCCTCCAAAGGCAACCCAGGGAATGCTGGTTTCGGGGGCATCTTCAGAGATTCCCAAGGTATGCCCCTTCTTTCCTTCTATGGAAACTTGGGATAGGACAACAAAAATTCCATAGAGCTGGAGGAGCTCATCCAGGGCATATCCAAAGCCATTGAGTTTAAATTTTTTTCCATTGGAAATGGAGGGAGACTCGTAAATCATCACTCAGGCAGCCACCCATATCCTGCATGGTTCCCCCCCCCCCCTTCAAAGGCATCCACAAGCTGGTGGCTCTCTAACTAGCTCTAGCTCCTGGAACAGTTGCTAGAGAATCACAGGGCAATCACTTTTCATCATGTGCGCAGAAAAGAAAACACTGTTGTGAGCCTACTAGCCAAAAAAGGCATGGAAAGCCAAAAAAATTTGTATTACTCTAAATTCTCTCAGATTGAGCATGATTCATTGCTCACAGAATGCCAAACTCTCATCTAAAAGGATCACCGCCCCCACTCGAATGCGGGTGACAGGATGTGCATGTATGAAACAACTTCTTCCCACGCTCGGGATGATGAAGACCTGCACCGCCGGCCTTTAACTGGTGTGGAACGTCCCCTCTGCAATAATTTACATGAGCTCCATGATGCATCTGATCCACTGCCATAACCTAAATCGCATTCCACACCATGATAATTGTTGCATCCTGCACCTGCTAGTGTGTCATAGTAATGCACAAAATATGCACTTGTGCCATAGGTCTTTAAATGATGAGGTCCCTCCTCATCGTTTTATCCTCATCCTACTCTTGTTGGTCTCTAGAGATCTCCATGCCCCCTTAGTTATATTGTTTATGGGTCAGTCTCATCAATTTTTTCACCAGAGGTGTGCCCTTCCCCCTACGCGTCCCCATTCTAGTGCCATGCCTCCAATATCCTACCCTGTTATGCACCCCCCAGGCTGGGCACTCCCCCCTAATTTTTCTTGCCTTCATATCTCCCTTCAGTTGGGTGCACCCCCCATCTGCGCACCTCCCTGCCGCATTGTGCTCATTCGCGCACATCCTTTCCCCACTCCTTTGTTGAGAGTTCCCTTGAAGCACAAGTATCAGTGCTTACCCCAGCCCCCAACCCTTAGTTGCTCATCCCCCCCAATGACTCCGCGTCTGTGCCAAAGGACCATCAGGGGAGGTCAAATAGGTGCCTTCCCAAGTCGTTATCAGCGAGGTGAAGACAACCGTTTAGAATCCTTCAAGGGCTCCTCTTCTGGTAGCCATGACAAGGATGTATCACAACGCACTGTGTGCACCCAGGAGGAGGATGCCCCAGCTCAGGAGACTTAGAGGGGAAGAAGGTGACCTAGGAAATCCACCTTAACACATCAGGAGCATCCTCCTCCTTGAAAATATGAGCCTCTTCCAGTACAAGAGAATGTTGGGGAAGACATCGATGTATGGATCATGGACTCAGAGAGTGTTTGGATTCGTGTACTGGATATTGACTACCTGGTTGCTCCCATTCTCTGCGCACCCACCTCAAAGCCCCCGCGCCTGCCAACTATTGAGGAGGAAGCCATAGCACAGGGGTACAGATGCCGCATTGAAAAGGAGAACCCTGTTACTGATGATGATGTTGGAACACTATGACTACGAGGCCGCACAACTCTTTTCTGTTCTGTGTTATTTTAGTGCATATTATAGAACTATTGTATTTTCATGTGTCAATGAATACCTTGTAATTTTGGATTGTTTGAAGCTACTACAAGGCTGGTTTCCTCCTAGGAGGCAGCCCCATACCTACGTTATTCTAAAAAAAATGAAGGTTGGTATTGGCTAAGCGCAACTTACCAAGTCAGCCTTTCATCTATGTAATGTTTCTCTTTGAATTAATATAGATTAAACTAAATTACCAACAAAAAAAAACGTTTGCACGATGTCTTATACTAAATGATTTAAATTTTCTAACAATATTGTTTTCTTTTCCATGCAGTTGTTTTAGCCTCTCCTTCTTAACTTGGTACACACCTTTCATCTAGTTGCACACAGGTTCGGAATTGGTGAAAACTACAATTCCATTTGATCCATACTCCCTAGCAGTTCCCAAGCCTTGTATCAATGAAATATAATATGTAGAAATTATATAACTTATGTGTTATATATCCAATATTCTCCTGATCACACACTATTTTAACTTCATGCACAATACAGAATCTATTCCACCATTGATCATCACATGCGGAAATTAAATCAATTGCAATGCACACATGAAACAATAAAAATTCACACACATTAACACAGCTGTTTAATGGGAAAGCCTAAAGCTGAAACCCAAACTATCTATATATAATATATGCCATAGAGATCATGTAAAAATCCTCATACAAAGCTGATCATATCAAGCTCTCAGTACAATACAATCGCTACACACTAAGCAGGCCCAATCTTGCAAATCCATGCGCCGATCTCTACCACCTGCTAGCCTGCCTCTACTGCGCAATCCCTGCTGAAGAATGGCTCTGAATGAACTCGAATCCACCAAGATTGCACTATGCAATCCTCATTGGCATCTCCATTGAGTGTTGGATGCAATCAATGCATCACTATAGTCACAACTGATAGTCACACTTGTTCTTTCACCTACCTCTCCACTGCTCTCCACTGAAACTGTCCATCCTCTGTAGTTAACTGATGTATTCTTCAGTTGATTAATGAGTTATTATTTAGTGAATTAATTAACTAATTAATTCATACCACTCTCACTAGTGTATCAATCACAGTTAGACTAGATACAACTAGCTCAACTGAGTCTAACTGAGTTAAACTAAATGCAACTCCACCAACTACTTCTATAACTCCACCAAACTATGTCACATGAGTTCTAACTGAAGTCCTCATGCATTAGCTCCAGTAAACCCCCAGGAATAGTGTAATTCCTTCTGTCAGCTGTTGTGCCACATCTATGCACTTAACTGAAGTGCTCCAAGAGAATAGATAATGTTTAGAGTCCAAATATTATTAAGAGCTAATAATATTCAACATATCTATTTTTAGACTGGCAATCTAAAAATAGATTTCGCCCAATATGTCTAAAAATAGAAGTCCATCTATTTTTCCAACTTGACCAACCATCCACAAATAGCATCCTGCAACTCATAGAATATGATCGACATGTCTAAAAATAGACATAGTCTAAAAATAGACTTGCGCCAAAAATAGCCTGCGGGCCCACTTAGTGAACGCGACTCTTATCACTAAGCTCATCATATTGTTGAATCTCAACACTACCTCTCAACAAGATAGGGATTATCTGCCACCCCGATCTTGTCTCTATGGTATTCGAATTTGCTCCTAGTGAGCGCCTTCGTCAGAATATCAGCATCCCGATCCTCCGTAGGAATGTAAGATAGCAACATGATCTTCTGTTGCACACAATCTCTGATATGATGGTACCGGATGTCAATATGTTTAGAAATATCATGAAATATTGGATTAACCGAGAGTTTAATGCCTCTAATTATCGCAATATATCACAGTAGGATCTAAGTGCGAACCGAACAACCCGACCAGGATCATCCTCATCCATATAGCCTTGCATGCAGCCAAAATTGCTTCCATGTACTCGGCCTCTACTGAACTGAGTGCCACAGATCTTTGTTTCCTGCTGTTCCAAGAAACTGATGTAGACCCGATACTGAATATCCCTCCATATGTTCTCTTTCTGTCTATTGGGCTCCCTGCCCAATCTTCATCCGTGAAGCCATGCAACTTCAACTCATCCGACTATTTATACCACAATCCATATCCTGATGTGCCCTTGAGATATCTCAAGACATGCTTGCATGCCTTCCAAAAGAGCTTGGTAGGCTTAACCATAGCTTGTGAAAGCTGGTTAACATCGTAGCATATGTTCGGTCGTGTATTGACCAAATACATGAGCGAACCAACCAACTGTCAATAAACAGTGACATCCACTACCTCCGCCGATGTAGCATCCTCTTTCCTCCAACCACCAGGAAGAGGAGTGTCGATAGGCTTGTAGCCTTGCATGTTGAACTTCTCCAGAATTTCTCGGGCATACTTGCCTTGAGACACAAACAGTCCACCCTTCCGCTGTCAAATTTCCAATCCCATGAAATAATGAAGGAGGCCCAAGTCCTTCATCTCAAACTCCTTTGCAAGATCAGCCTTGCATGAGTGTATCAACAGTTCATCACCTGTCAAAATCAAATCATCTACATAAAGTACAATGATCAGCAACTTACCCTCCACCACAACCTGGTATAGGTTCAGATCCGCCTCACTCTTGGAGAAACCAAGTCTCCAAGTGAAAATGTCACTATCCATGTACCAAGCACGAGGTGCTTGTTTCAGCCCATACATCGCTCTTTTGAGCCTGCACACATGCGACTCGCTGCTGAAGATTTCGAATCCTTCAGGCTGCTCTATGTACACCTCCTCCTCAATGACTCTGTTGAGGAACGCAATCTTCACATCCATCTGATGTATGTGCCAACCCATCTGCGCTGAGAGAGCAAGGATGGTCCGTGTTAGTGTCAATCTAGTCATACTGCCATTAGTGAAAACATGATACTTTACTTTTAATTATCATCTTTATGTAATTTTATGTCATCTAAGTCACACTTCAGAAAGCTACCATCTCCACAAAGTCACCACCCTACCCTTCAAAGAGGTTTTCCACAGCATTTTTAGCCCAAAATCATGTTCTAAGTATGTCCATTAGAAAGAGCCCGGAAAGAGCTTTCCAACGGTATATTATACTCTCAAAACTTACTCCTGGATTGAGATTTATGCCTAAGTGAATAAACCTCCCCTATACCCTAAACCAAAACTCCTTTCCCAACTTTCCCTTAAACTTTATTTTATTAAAGTTTAATGTTTTCTTTATAAAACCCCCCTTTTTTCCCCATCCGATTACACAAATCGCATTGTTAAAACCTTTTAAAACATAAATCTGATATGATTTAGTTAAACCACTTCCCCACATACACTTTAAAATTTATAATAAAGTTTTAAAGGTTTTATATTATAAAAACCCCTGCCGATCCAATTCCCTTCCCTTTCCCATCGCAATCGCAACATTAAGAATGTGCATTCTGATTGGCCCTTGTAAAAACTCCGATGCGATTGGATAAACCCCGATCCGATTTAATAAACCACTTCCCCTCGTGCCTTTTAATCTTTATAATAAAACTTTAAAGTTTTGCATTAAAAATCCCTTCCTCCGATTCTCCCTTCCCGATTACCATACCCCCGATTGAGCCCCGCCTGATGTTATCATGACCGTTGATCCGATCAACGATCCAACAGCCTGTATGCAATCAGCGCTTTCAAATGATCCCCTCAAATTGACTCCTTCTGATTGACACCCTCAAATTACACCTCTGTTGTCGATCTATTCATCCAATCAGACGACCCATACACCGTTGCTCCATCGCAATCGGCGATTTCATATAAGAATTATCCTCTGCTCTCCTCCGATCTCCCGATTCCGATGGACATTCGGGTCCTTTGTTTTATTTCATTTATACAAAGGATTCCCCCATCGCCTATCCCCAATCGCATCGGCGTAGACTTATTATGTAATACGCCCACCCCAAAGCCCCGATTTCGATTGCGATTTATACCCCAATCCCACCTTAAAAGCCCTCCGCCCTTTCAATGAAAAATCATTCTTCCCTTTATATAAATTGAAAAAATAATTTTCGTTTGTTTTCAAAGGGATTTCCCCGCTCTATTATTTACCCCATTGGACCTTTCCAATCGCATCAGAGCTTTTTGTGCCTTGTTCCAATTATATCCAACCCTCTGATCCCGATTGTGATGACACCATCGCAGCGTGTATTTTCAAATGTTCTATTATATGTTGCATCCCCTTCCTCCCCCATGATTTCGATTGCGATTGTGATTTGGACCCCACCTCCTTTCCCTTCTCTCCTTCCATTCAAAAAATGAGTTTTTCCCTTCACTAAAGGCATAATTTCATTTTATTTTATTTCAAAGGCATTTGCTTCAAGAAGTAATAATAGTAAGAAACAGTCAAAGGGCCGAAAGCTAATATGAGATAGAGCCTTCTACAGCAGCAGCAAAGTAGGAGTCTGTTTTTTGGATTGCTTATTTTTCTTTCATCCAGTGTAACAGCGAATTTTCAGATGGCTCAAAATGTATTGTTGTTCCTTATTTTCAGGGGCATATTGTTGGTTCTCCTTTCTATGATCGGACTTTAGTTCTTGAGCTGGAAAACAACTCCTCTTTTTGTGGATCTACTTCCCTCACACTTCTGGTTTATTTAATGTAATTTTGAATCATTTGTAAAGTAGTCTATAAATCAATAAGTAGGGGAATAGTGTGGAAAATCAAGGAGAAACGCTCTGCGCTCCATTGTAACTGTTTTGGACAGGGAATTAATAAGATATGCAGCTCTGATTTGTGGGATCCATGTGGTATGAATTTTAGTATTTGTTCTCTCCTTTGTGTTCATATGTAAATTTTTTATGTTCACCTTTCATCCATAAACATTTCTGGTTGAATGCTTTCAAGATAAATAGGTAGAATCCATTTTTAATTCTCTGCCTTGGGAAATCATTCAATATTCCATATTTTCTTCTGTTTGAAAAGGATCCATTTCTTATGCCCTTTTCAGCTCCTCACCAGTCTTACCATCTCATCATTATTTAAAATTTATTTACTAAAATTTCCTGCCTACCTTGCCCCATGAAATACCCTGTATCCCCCATTTAATTCCCGATTCAAACTGTCCCATTTGTTCCATACATCCTTGAAAAATTCATTTATTAAAAAATTTTCCCATTATTATACCTAGTCTAAAATCAGTTTATAATTATACTTTGTTGAATATCCTTTCACAAAGAGAGCCCTCTCCTAACCTTGTAGGGCAGCTACAAGGCTGAGCATGATTTAGATGTTACCCTGTTTTGCCTTTCTTCATCCTGAGGATCAGATCAGGTGATAACATTTCTGGCGACCATACTGGGGAACACGATCTGACTGTCTCCGAGCTCATATTCTCGGCACTCAAATTGAATGTGTTATTCTGTTTTGAAGAAATTCATAGTCAGGCCCTATAAATGAATAAGAGTTAAAACCTCTGTCTAAGGTTAAACCTAGGTTATATAGAACGTGACAATTCTTTAGAAATCTCTGTTGTTGATAGTAAAAGGCCTTGTTCTATTACCAGTGGAGTAATATTAAGTGGGACCCAGCCATTGAGTTAACGCGAGGAGTTAAAGTGCCAAACTACAGCGAAAACCCGAGTTAAGCACAGTTTATTTACCAGAAGTGGGTTTCAGAAACCAATACCACCTTTGTCGCGCCGCTTTTAGCCTGGAGCAAAACCACACCAAAAAATGCGATCCAGTAATATTTGGACACGTCATCTTCCAAATACCAACCATATCGTGCAACTTTTATGTGTTAACCCTCGGCCTTTGAAAAAACGCGAAATTGACGAGGATCGTCCGATCTGGAGAATGTTAGATCTGACGATAATCGCGTAGTGAAGAGCACAAGGGATAAATCGAGGTATGGTCCAGCGGTTTTACATTATTAAATGTTTATTTAATTTATAAAAAGGCGAATAATGGATGCGTGGGCCCCCATTGAATGAAATGTATGTCGTGTTGGTAGAATAAATGTGTTTTATGATATAAGTTCGAAGGTGGTGGTTCCTAAGAAAATAGGGCCATTGTTATAATATTTTGATATTATGACCGGAGTGATAAGGTTTGCCTAAATGTTTTAAGTGTGTTCCCATATATCACATGAACCTTTAAAGGATTTGTTTGAGAAGTTTGAATATTATTGCAAGGCGAACATTGTTAAAGCGCTTTGGGAGGGGAATATAATTACAAGCACTTATTCCAAAGTCATAATATATTTATGGTATCAGAGCATAAAGACAGATCACCCCAGTAATATTTTCCTTGTAAATTCCTGCACTCTGGAAAATGATGTTCATAGTTTGCTAGGCTAAAATAAAACTTTGCAAAGTAGAAATTTCACCACACTGGCTTCAAGAAGATACACAAGGGCTAATCCAGATCCAAATCCTCCCCCTGTGTTTGAGAATCCTAATCTTATCCCAAGAAAAGTCAGAAGATAAGAGGGATCACTAAGTCCTAGACCTGTCTTCAGATCCCATACTTGGCCCAGTGAGTGGTTGTTTATAGAAGATCTTTCTTTTGATGAGAGTTTTGAGCTTTCTTTGTTTAAAAGTAAGTTTGAAAATGCACTTGATGACACAGTTTTAGATTCATAATTTCTTGTAGATATTGAAGTTCAAAGAGCAATTACATCAATTGATGATTATATTATGAATTCCTCTGAGTCATCTATCACTATAACTAATATCCCTGAGCCTTCAGAGTCATCGGGAACAGAATTTCCTCCTCCTAATTCATCAGCACTCCCATCAGTCAATTCTCAACTTTGATCTCCTCCATCAGCACCTTCCTTAAATCCTAGCAGCACAAACACTGTTGTAAATCCACCTCGAGTCATGGCTGCCCGGTATGCACCCCTGGTTTTACCTCAGGTTCTGAATGATATGCCTATTGATTAATAAATTAAATTCCTATCTTTGATGCCACTCAAAGCATCACAGCCCAGAAGCATGTTGATAAGATGAATGACTTTTTTGATCTTCATGAGGTAGAGGTAGAGAATGTAACCACAAGATTGTTTGTCCAAAGCTTTGGAGGTGAAGTTAGAAAGTGGTTCAGAGCCTTACCAGCAGGCCCTATTCGCACTTTGTAGGAGTTACACACATAGTTCTTAGACCGGTGGGAGGTAAAGAAAACCCCACTCCAAATTTTGTCTAAATATGAGAATATTAAAAGAAATGTGGGTGAAGCTGTACAGAATTATTGTTTAAGATTCAATGTTGTATATAATACTATTCCGGCTAACCTGAAACCTCCTATGGGATTAGCCTTGCTCAAATTTCAAGATGGTTTCGATGTTGATATGGCATATCAGCTGTGAGAGAGAGATCCCACTACGCTTGAATACATGCAGAAGATAGCTGTAAGTGTAGAAGAAAATCTGCTAGCAAAAAGAGCGCAGACTAGCGCTGAAAAGAGAGTCACTGTGAAAGAAGAGGTGTCTCCTTCAGACAGTAAGATGGACACTTTGATCCGGAAAGTTGAAAATATGGTTGATCAATTAACTATTTCAGATAGACCTGAACCTCAAATCAGGAATCCAAATTTTAGAGGATAGCAGCCGCAATTCAGAATTAAACAGAGAGAACAGAGAACACAAGACCAAGCAGCACCACAACAACAGATTAGACTTCATTGCAACAGAATTACATTCAGGGAATAGAAACAAATGATGATGATGATATTGTGATTGAAGCCAATCACTTTTTCACATCTGATGGAGCCCCTATCTTTCTCACAGAAGAAGAGGAATACACAGCGACTGCAGACATTCAAAAGGACAGATATTTTATTTTGTCCAATGATGCAGTGTTAGAAGATGAGTCCGATGACTACCAAAGAGGATACATGAACGCTTTATCAGCATAACAAAAGAAGTATTCTTTGAGAAACAAAGATGTTCCGATCAGTCCCATTCATAAGAGAAAAGAGCTCCAAATCAAGAACGATTCTCAGAAGAAAGGGAAAGAGTCGGTCGATCCTTCCTCCAGCAAAACATCTTCGGCGATCAACACTGCAATTGAAAAGAACCAGCAGAGTGCAGAAAAGGAGCAAGCAGAAAAGAAATACCCTCCCATTAAAGAGGTAGAAAAAACTCCTTCTTTTAATTTAGAAAATGAAATTTCTAAGCTAAAAGTGTCCATGCCCTTAACTGAGCTGGTGAAAAATAGCACTTATAAAAGTCAGCTGTCTAGAATTTTGCAAATAGACTCTGTTTCAGATATGGTAAATTTTGAATATGATTACCCCGAACTCATCTTCAGTCCAACCATAGAAGATCAATCTGAAGAAATTGAAGTCCCTCCCTTTTACCTTAGTCTTAGATTACATCAGTTCATCTTGCATAATGCTATGTTGGACTCCGGAGCCTCACATAATTTGATGCCCAAGGCCATCATGGAGAAGTTAGGACTTGATATTACCCGAAAATACCATGATTTATATTCCTTTGACTCAGGTAGGGTCCATTTTATTGGCCTTATCAAAGACTTGGTAGTGTCTTTAGATCAAATCCCAGCCAAGAATGTTTTGATGGATGTAGTTGTTGCTGATGTTACACCACGGTTTGGAATGCTTCTATCCAAGTATTGGGGTGCAAAACTTAAAGGAACCATGTAGCTTGACTTCTCTTATGCCACCATCCCTATGTTTGGCTAGATGAGAAAGCTGTATAGGGAGAAGAAAATGAAATATATGATCACTAGCAAAGAGAAGCCAGTAAATCATCCCATTAATGCATTCCACATAGATTTAGAGTCCTTTGTCTTATATTCAGATGGTGGTTTGAATGATGAAAATGTTCAGTTGGTACAAGTAGATGACATACCTGAGATTTTAGAGAATTTCAGGGAAGTTCTCAAACAGGAAAAAGATAAAGCAGCAGGCACTTCTAAGCCTCCTGCCTGCCAGCAGCAAAAAAACAGTGAACAACAGAAAGATGCAGAAACTAGTTAAGAGAAAGTAGAGAAAGAGGTAAAATTTCAGCATCTACAAGAAGAAGAAGAAGGCCTTTGTAGTATGGATTTTGATGGAGTTGTTGGTAAAGATGGACCCGAAATTGGAATATGGATTCGGAGCCCTATTTTCCAGCCTGAAAAATTTCCTAGTAATGTTAGAGTATTTTCTTATAAGTTGGCTTTTGACTGCTCTAACAATGAAGCAGAGTATGAAGCTTTGATTGCAGGTCTGAAAATTTTGAAGAAGTTGAATGCAAAAATGATTTCTGTATATGGAGATTCAGAGCTGATAATCAAACAGGTCAAAGGAGAGTACCAAGCAAAGCATACCTGATTGAGGGCCTACAGAAATGCAGTCCTGGATATCTTGAAGAGATTCCCTGAGTACACTTTGACAGTGGTGCCCAAGATGCAGAACATCATTGTTGATTCTCTTTCCACTGCTGCAAGCAATTTGAAGATTCTGATGAACTCCAGCAACAAGTTTGAGATTTATGTCAAATATAGGCCTGCTATTCCTGACAATTTGAGGTATTGGCAAGTGTTTTTGTATGACATTGAGGTCAATGCTTTTTTGCAGAGTGAAGGAAAATTCAAGGATACTCCCATAGAAGGTGAATATGAGGTTGATGATCAAGAAATGGAAGCAAATCATATGGACATATTGCAGCTAAAGGAAAATGTAATTCCTAGAGGTCTTATACCTTTAGAGGAGCTTTTTGATCAGGATGATGTTGCCAAGAAACCAAGCTTGGTGCCTACTGAGAAAGAAGTCGAAGATGTGAATCTTGGAACAACTGACAAGCCCAAGTTTGTGAAGTTGTCAAAGGCATTGTACGCTGAGGTAAAGGAAAAGTATGTTAAATTGCTTTCTAAATTTTCTGATGTGTTTGCATGGGATTATTCAGATTTGAAGGTGTATGACCAAAACATAATTCAGCATACTATTCCCATCAAGCCGGATCAGAAACCATTTAGACAGAAGCTGAGAAGAATCAATCCAAAGCTGCTGCCATCCATTGAAAAAGAGGTAAACAGATTGTACAAAATTGGTATCATAGTTCCAATTAGATTTTCCGATTGGATTTCAAATTTGGTCCTGGTACGTAAGAAGACGGAAGAGATGAGGTTGTGCATAGATTTTTGGAATTTTAATAAAGCTTCCTTAAAGGATAATTATCCACTTCCGAAGATGGACCATATTCTGCAGAGAGTAGTTGGATCATCTAAGATGTATCTACTTGATCGCTACTCAGGCTACAACCAGATCTTGGTGCATGAGAAGGACCAAGATAAAACTGCCTTCACAACACCCGTGGGAACCTTCCAGTATGCCAAAATGCCATTCGGACTAAGGAATGTTGGAGCCACTTTCCAGCGAGCAATGGGCATTGATTTTTCCAATGAAAAAGATGTTTTTCTTGTTGTTTATTTGGATGATCTGACAGTGTTCCTGGTTTTGATGACGAACATTTTCACCATTTGAGAGTTGTTTTCCAGCGATGTAGAAAGTTTGGGATTTCTCTCAATCCAAAGAAGAGTCTCTTTGCCATGGATGAAAGCAAGCTGCTGGGGCATATCATCTCTAAAGATGGTAACCACATTGATCCATCTAGAGTAGAGGCAATTCAACACATAGACCTTCCACGGAACAAAAAGGAAATTCAAGCATTCATTGGTAAGATGAACTTCTTGCGCATATTTATACCCAATTTGGCTGAACATTTAAGAGAAATGACTAATATGCTGAAGAAGGATAGCACTGTCAAATGGAATGAGGAAGCTATCAAGTCATTTAATCTGGTAAAGTTTGCTTTGTCCAATGCTCCAGTCTTAATTAGTCCCGACTATACTCAAAATTTTATTATTTTTTCATTTGCATCGAAGCATATTATGGTTGTTGTTTTGATGCAAAAGAGAGATCAGATTGAAAAGCCAATTGCCTTTTTCAGTAGGACTATTAGAAATGCTTCTTTGAGGTATAATATTATTGAAAAACAAGCATTGGCTCTTATTAAGGCATTGAAGGATTTTAGGGTCTATATTCTGCATTCACATACTATAGCATATGTTCCTAATGCGGCAGTAAAGGATGTCCTCATGCAAACTGATCCAGAAGGTCCAAGAGGTAAGTGGATAGCAGCTATGTTGGAGTATGATTTTGAGATCAACCCCACAAAGTTAATCAAAGTACAAGGCTTGGAAAAGCTAATGGATGAATCAAATATGTGTGCCCTGGATATAAACCTCATAACAGCAATGTCAAAGGATGAAGATGAAGGTTTGCTTATTCCAATTTCAAACATTTTTCTACAATCCCCATGGTATTCAGATATTGTTTATGTTCTTCAGCATCTTTCACCACCTCCAGGGATGTCTAAGAGTAAAGGTAGATCACTGAAACTTAAATCTGCTAAATACTGTATCCTAAGCAGTGCTCTTTATTGGAAAGATCCAGGAGGTATTCTACTCAATTTTTTGGTTGAAGAAGAGGCTCAGAAGTTAATGCTTGACTTTCACAAAGGTGATTTTGAAAGTATGTCCATTAGAAAAATACCGGAAAGAGCTTTCCAACGGTATATTATACTCTCAAAACCGACTCCTGGATTGATATTTATGCCTAAGTGAATAAACCTCCCCTATACCCTAAACCAAAACCCCTTTCCCACCTTTCCCATAAACTTTGTTTTATTAAAGTTTAATGTTTTCTTTATAAAACCCCCTTTTTTCCCCATCCGATTACACAAATCGCATTGTTAAAACCTTTTAAAACATAAATCTGATACGATTTAGTTAAACCACTTCCCCACATACCCTTTAAACTTTATAATAAAGTTTTAAAGGTTTTATATTATAAAAACCCCCGCCGATCCGATTCCCTTCCCTTTCCCATCGCAATCGCAACATTTAGAATGTGCGTTCTGATTGGCCCTTGTAAAAACTCTGATGCAATTGGATAAACCCTGATCTGATTAAATAAACCACTTCCCCTCATGCCTTTTAATATTTATAATAAAACTTTAAAGTTTTGCATTAAAAATCCCTTCCTCCGATTCTCCCTTCCCGATTGCCATACCCCTGATTGAGCCCCACCCGATGTTATCCTGACCGTTGATCCGATCAACGATCCGATGGCCTGTATGCAATCGGTGCTTTCAAATCATCCCCTCCGATTGAATCCTTCCGATTGACACCCTCCGATTACACCTCTTTCGTCAATCTTTTCATCCAATCGGACGGCCCATACATTGTCACTCCATCGCAATCAGTGATTTCATATAAGACTTTGCCTCCGCTCTCCTCCGATCTCCCGATTCCGATGGACCTTCTAGTCCCACCACATAATTTCCACCCATTCATAATAAAAGGGCCTTTCCCTTTGTAAAAATCAAATTTTGTTTTATTTCGTTTATACAAAGGATTCCCCCATCGTCTATCCCCAATTGCATCGGCGTAGTCTTATTATGTAATACGCCCGCCCCAAAGCCCCAATTCTGATTGTGATTTATACCCGAGTCCCACCTTAAAATCCCTCTGCCCTTTCAATGAAAAATCATTTCTTCCCTTTATATAAGGCAAAAAAATCATTTTCGTTTGTTTTCAAAGGGATTTCCCTGCTCTATTATTTACCCCATCGGACCTTTCCAATCGCATCGGAGCTTTTTGTGCCTTGTTCCAATTATATCCAACATTCCGATCCCGATTGCGATGACACCATCACAACGTGTATTTTCAAATGTTCTATTATATGTTGCATCCCCTTCCTCCCCCACGATTCCGATTACAATTGCAATTTGGACCCCACCTCCTTTCCCTTCGCTCCTTCCATTCAAAAAATGATTTTTTCCCGTCACTAAAGGCATAATTTCATTTTATTTTATTTCAAAGGCATTTGCTTCAAGAAGTAATAATAGTAAGAAATAGTCAAATGGCCGAAAGCTAATATGAGATAGAGCCTTCTACAGCAGTAGCAAAGTAGGAGTCTATTTTTCGGATTGCCTATTTTTCTTTCATCCAGTGTAACACCGAATTTTCAGATGGCTCAAAATGTATTGTTGTTCCTTATTTTCAGGGGTAGATTGTTGGTTCTCTTTTCTATGATCGTACTTCAGGTCTTGAGCTGGAAAATAGCTCCTCTTTTTGTGCATCTACTTCCCTCACACTTTTGGTTTATTTAATGTAATTTTGAATCATTTGTAAAGCGGTCTATAAATCAGTAAGTAGGGGAATAGTGTGGAAAATCAAGGAGAAACGCTCTGCGCTTCATTGTAACCGTTTTGGACAAGGAATTAATAAGATATGCAGCTCTGATTTATGGGATCCATGTGGTATGAATTTTAGAATTTGTTCTCTCCTTTGTGTTCATATGTAAATTTTTTATGTTCACCTTTCATCCATAACCATTTCTGGTTGAATGCTTTCAAGATAGATAGGTAGAATTCATTTTTAATGCTCTGCCTTGGGAAATCATTCAATATTCCGTGTTTTCTTCTATTTGAAAAGGATCCATTTCTTATGCCCTTTTCAGCTCCTCACCAGTCTTACCATCTCATCATTATTTAAACTTTAATTACTAAAATTTCCTGCCTACCTTGCCCCATGAAATACCCTGTATCCCTGATTTAATTCCCAATTCAAACTGTCCCATTTGTTCCATACATCCCTGAAAAAATTCATTTATTAAAACATTTTCCAATTATTATACCTAGCCTAGAATTAGTTTATAATTATACTTTGTTGAATATCCTTTCACGGAGAGAACCCTCTCCTAACCTTGTAGGGCTAGCTACAAGGCTAAGCGTGGTTTAGATGTTACCCTGTTTTGCCTTTCTTCAGCCTGAGGATCAGATCAGGTGATAACATTTCTGGCGACCATACTGGGGAACACAATCTGACTATCTCCGAGCTCATATTCTCGACACTCAAATTGAATGTGTTATTCTGTTTTGAAGAAATTCATAGTCAGGCCCTGTAAATGAAGAAGATTTGAAACCTCTGTCTAAGGTTAAACCCAGGTTATATAGAACACGACAATTCTTTAGAAATATCTGTTGTTGAAAGTAAAAGGCCTTGTTCTATTTCCAACGGAGTAATATTAAGTGGGACCCAGCCATTGAGTTAACGTGAGGAGTTAAAGTGCCAAACTACAACAAAAACCCGAGTTAAGTGTAGTTTATTTACCAGAAGTGGGTTTCAGAAACCAATACCGCCTTTGTCGCGCCGCTTTTAGCCCAGAGCAAAACCACGCCAAAAAACGCGATCCAGTAATATTTGGGCACGTCATCTCCCAAATACCACCCATATCATGCAACTTTTATGTGTTAACCCTCGGCCTTTGAAAAAACATGAAATTGATGAGGATCATCTGATTTGGAGAATGTTAGATCTGACGGTAATCGCGCAGTGAAGAGCACGAGGGATAAATCGAGGTATGTTCCGGCGGTTTTACATTATTAAATGTTTATTTAATTTATAAAAAGGCGAATAATGGATGCGTGGGCCCCCGTTGAATGAAATGTATGTCGCGTTGGTAGAATAAATGTGTTTTATGATATAAGTTCGAAGGTTGGTGGTTCTTAAGCAAATAGGGCCATTGTTATAATATTTTGATATTATGACCGGAGTGATAAGGTTTGCCTAAATGTTTTAAGTGTGTTCCCCTATATCACATGAACCTTTAAAGGATTTTTTTGAGAATTTTGAATATTATTGCAAGGCGAACATTGTTAAAGTGCTTTGGGAGGGGAATATAATTACAAGCACTTATTCCAAAGTCATAATATATTTCTGGTATCAGAGCATAAAGGCAAATCACCCAGTAATATTTTCCTTGTAAATTCCTGAACTCTGGAAAATGATGTTCAGAGTTTGCTAGGCTGAAATAGAACTTTGTAAAGTAGAAATTTCACCACACTGGCTTCAAGAAGATACACAAGGGCTAATCTAGATCCAAATCCCCCCCCTGTGTTTGAGAATCCTAATATTATCCCAAGAATAGTCAGAATACAAGAGGGATCGCTAAGTCCTAGACCTGTCTCCAGATCCCATACTTGGCCCAGTGAGTGGTTGTTTATAGAAGATCTTTCTTTTGATGAGAGTTTTGAGCTTTCTTTGTTTAAAAGTAAGTTTGAAACTACACTTGATGACATAGTTTTAGATTCATAATTTCTTGTAGATATTGAAGTTCAAAGAGCAAATACATCAATTGATGATTATATTATGAATTCCTCTCAGTCATCTATCACTATAACTAATATCCTTGAGCCTTCAGAGTCATCATGAATAGCATTTCCTCCTCCTAATTCATCAGCATTTCCATCAGTCAATTCTCAGCTTTCATCTCCTCCATCAACACCTCCCTTAAATCCTAGCAGCACAAACACTATTGTAAATCCACCTCGAGTCATGGCTGCCCAGTATGCACCCCTGGTTTTACCTCAGGTTTTGAATGATATGCCTGCTGATTATCAAAATAAAATTCCTATCTTTGATTCCATTCAAAGCATCACAGCCCAGCAGCATGTTGATAAGATGAATGACTTTTTTGATCTTCATGAGGTAGAGGCAGAGAATGTGACCACAAGATTGTTTGTCCAAAGCTTTGGAGGTGAAGTTAGAAAGTGGTTCAGAGCCTTACCAGTAAGATCTATTCGCACTTTGCAGGAGTTACACACACAGTTCTTAGACCGGTGGGAGGTAAAGAAAAACCCACTCCAAATTTTTTCTAAATATGAGAATATTAAAAGAAATGTGGGTGAAACTATACAGGATTATTGTTTAAGATTCAATGTTGTATATAATGCTATTCCGACTAACCTGAAACCTCCTATGGGATTAGCCTTGCTCAAATTTCCAAATGGTTTCAATGCTGATATGGCATATCAGCTGCGAGAGAGAGATCCCACTACGCTTGAAGACATGCAGAAGATAGCTGTAAGTGTAGAAGCAAATCTGCTATCCAAAAGAGCAGGGACTAGAGCTAAAAAGAGAGTCACTATGAAAGAAGAAGCGTCTCCTTCAGACAGTAAGATGGACACTTTGATCCAGACAGTCGAAAAGATGGTTGATCGATTAACTATTTCAGATAGACCTGAACCTCAAATCAGGAATCCAAATTTCAGAAGACAGCAGCCGCAATTCAGAATTAAACAGAGAGAACAGAGAACACAGGACCAAGCAGCACCACAACAGCAGATCGGGACTCCATTGCAGTAGAATTACGTTCAGGGAACAGAAACAGATGATGATGATGATCCTTTGATTGAAGCCAATCACTTTTCCACAGCTAGTGGTGCCCCTATCTTTCTCACAGAAGAAGAGGAATACACAGCGACTGCAGACATTCGAAAGGACGGAGATTTTATTTTGTCCAATGATGTAGTGTTAGAAGATGAGTTTGATGACTACCAAAGAGGATACATGAACGCTTTATCAGCACAACAAAAGCAGTATTCTTTGAGAAATAGAGATGTTTCGATCAGTCCCATTCAGAAGAGAAAAGAGCTCCAAATCAAGAATGATTCTTAGAAGAAAGGGAAAGAGTCGGCCGATCCTTCCTCCAGCAAAACATCTTCGGTGATTAACACTGCAATTGAAAAGAACCAGCAGAGCGCAGCAAAGGAGCAAGTAGAAAAGAAATACCCTCCCATCAAAGAGGTAGAAAAAGCTTCTTCTTTTAATTTAGAAAATGAAATTTCTAAGCTAAAAGTGTCCATGCCCTTGACTGTGTTGGTGAAAAATAGCACTTATAAAATTCAGTGTCTAGAATTTTTCAAATAGACTATGTTTCAGATATGTTAAATGTTGAAGATGATTACCCCGAACTCATCTTTGGTCCAGCCATAGAAGATCAATTTGAAGAAATTGAAGTCCCTCTCTTTTACCTGAGTCTTATATTACATCAGTTCATCTTGCATAATGCTATGTTGGACTCCGGAGCCTCACATGATTTGATGCCCAAGGCCATCATGGAGAAGTTAGGACTTGATATTGCCTGAAAATATCATGATTTTTATTTCTTTGAATCAGGTAGGGTCCATTGTATTGGCCTTATCAAATACTTGGTAGTGTATTTAGATCAAATCCCAGCTAAGAATTTTTTGATGGATGTAGTTGTTGTCGATGTTCCACCATGGTTTGGAATGCTTCTATCCAGGTCTTGGGGTGCAAAACTTAAAGGAACCATGTAGCTTGACTTCTCTTATGCCACCATCCCCGTGTTTGGCCAGTTGAGAAAGCTATATAGGGAGAAGAAAATGAAATATATGATCACTAGCAAAGAGAAGCCAGTAAATCATCCCATTAATGCAGTCCACACAGATTTAGAGTCCTTTGTCTTATATTCAGATGGTGGTTTGAATGATGAAAATGTTCAGTTGGTACAAGTAGATGACATACCTGAGATTTTAGAGAATTTCAGGGAAGTTATCAAACAGAAAAAAGATAAAGTAGAAAACACTTCTAAGCCTCCTGCTTGCCAACAGCAAAAAGACAGTGAACAGCAGAAAGATGCAGAAACTAGTCAAGAGAAAGTAGAGAAAGAGGTAAAATTTCAGCATCTACAAGAAGAAGAAGAAGGCCTTTGGAGTATGGATTTTGATGGAGCTGTTGGTAAGGATGGAGATGGCGTTGGAATATGGATTCGGATCCCTGTTTTCCAGCCTGAAAACGTTCCTAGTAATGTTAGAGTATGTGCTTATAAGTTGGCTTTTGACTGCTCTAACAATGAAGCAGAGTATGAAGCTCTGATTGCAGGTCTGAAAATTTTGAAGAAGTTGAATGCAAAAAGGATTTCTGTATAGGGAGATTCAGAGCTGGTAATCAAAAAGGTCAAAGGAGAGTACCAAGAAAAGCATACCCGATTGAGGGCCTACAGAGATGCAGTCCTGGATATCTTGAAGACATTCCTTGAGTACACTTTGACAGTGGTGCCCAGGATGCAAAACATCATTGTTGATTCTCTTGCCACTCTTGCAAGCAATTTGAAGATTCCGATGAACTCCAGCAACAAGTTTGAGATTTATGTCAAACATAGGCCTGTTGTTCCTGACAATTTGAGGTATTGGCAAGTGTTATGGGATGACAATGAGATCAATGCTTTTTTGCAGAGTGAAGGAAAATTCAAGGATACTCCCATAGAAGGTGAATATGAGGTTGATGATCAAGAAATGGAAGCAAATCATATGGACATATTGCAGCTAAAGGATAATGTAATTCCTAGAGGTCTTATACCTTTAGAGGAGCTTTTTTATCAGGATGATGTTGCCAAGAAACCAAGCTTGGTGCCTACTGAGAAAGGAGTCGAAGATGTGAATCTTGGAACGTATGACAAGCACAAGTTTGTGAAGTTTTCAAAGGAATTTCCCCCTGAGGTAAAGGAAAATTGTTGTCTGAATTTTCTTATCTGATTGCATGGGATTATTCAGATTGAAGGTGTATGAAAAAAACATAATTCGGCATACTATTCCCATCAATCCGGATCAGAAGCCATTTAGACAGAAGCTGAGAAGAATCAATCCGAAGCTACTTCCATCCATTGAAAAAGAGGTAAACGGATTGTACAAAGCTGGTATCATAGTTCCAATTAGATTTTCCAACTGGATTTAAAATTTGGTCCCGGTACGTAAGAATACAGGAGAGATAAGGTTGTGCATAGATTTTCGGAATCTGAATAAAGCATCCTTAAAGGATAATTATCCACTTCCGAAGATGGACCATATTCTGCAGAGAGTATTTGGAGCATCTAAGATGTCACTACTTGATGGCTACTTAGGCTGCAACCATATCTTGGTGCATGAGAAGGACCAAGACAAAAATGCCTTCACAACACCCTCGAGAACCTTCCAGTATGCCAAAATTCCATTCGGACTGAAGAATGCTGGAGCCACTTTCCAATGAGAAATGGACATTGCTTTTGCCAATGAGAAAGATGTTTTTCTTGTTGTTTATTTGGATGATCTAACAGTGTTTTCTGGTTTTGATGACGAACATTTGCACCATTTGAGAGTTGTTTTTCAGCGATCTAGAAAGTTTGGGATTTCTCTCAATCCAAAGAAGAGTCTCTTTTCCATGGATGAAGGAAAGTTGTTGGGGCATATCATCTCTAAATATGGTATCCGCATTGATCCATCTAGAGTAGAGGCAATTCAACACATATACCTTCCACGGAACAAAAAGGAAATTCAAGCATTCAATGGTAATATGAACTTCTTGCGTAGATTTATACCCAATTTGGCTGAACATTTAAACGAAAAGACTAATATGTTGAAGAAGGATAGCACTGTCAAATGGAGTGAGGAAGCTATCAAGTCATTTAATCTGGTAAATTTTTCTTTTTCCAATGCTCTAGTCTTAATTAGTCCCGACTATACTCAAGATTTTATTATTTTTTCATTTGCTTTGGAGCATACTATGGTTGTTGTTTTGATGCAAAAGAGAGATCAGATTCAAAAGCCAATTTCCTTTTTCAGTAGGGCTATTAGAGATGTTGCTTTGAGGTATAATATTATTGAAAAACAAGCATTGGCTCTTATTAAGGCGTTGAAGGATTTTAGGGTCTATATTCTGCATTCACATACTATAGCATATGTTCCTAATGCGGAAGTAAAGGATGTCCTCATGCAAACTGATCCAGAAGGTCAAAGAGGTAAGTGGATAGCATCTATGTTGGAGTATGATTTGGAGATCAACCCCACAAAGTTGATCAAAGGACAAGGCTTGGCAAAGCTAATGGCTGAATCAAATCTGCATGCCCTAGATATAAACCTCATAACAGCAATGTCTAAGGATGAAGATGAAGGTTCGCTTATTCCAATTTCAGACATTTTTCTACAATCCCCATGGTATTCAGATATTGTTTATGTTCTTCAGCATCTTTCACCACCTCCAGGGATGTCTAAGAGTAAAGGTAGATCACTGAAACTTAAATCTGCTAAATATTGTATCTTAAACAGTGCTCTTTATTGGGAATATCCAAGAGGTATTCTACTCAATTTTTTGGTTGAAGAAGAGGCTCAGAAGGTAATGCATGACTTTCACAAAGGTGATTGTGGTGGTCATTTGTTTTGGAAAAATATAGCTAAAAAAGTGTTGAGAGCAGGATATTATTGGCCCACTTTATTTTCATATTTATATAAAAAAGTGATGAGTTGTCATCAATGTCAAATTTTCCAAGGGAAGAAGAAATTGCTTCCTCTTCCTTTGAAACCAGTTTCAGTAAACACTCCCTTTCAGCAGTGGGGACTCGATTTCATAGGAGAAATCCATCCCACGTCATCAGCACAACATCGATGGATATTGACAGGTACAGATTACTTCACCAAATGGATCGAGGCCATCCTAGCAATGCAAGGTACAAATACGGTAATTATTCAATTCCTAGAATCAAATATTTTTATCTCTTTTTGGCTGCCCTCACAAAATTATAACAGATAACGCAACAGCGTTCAAATCTAATAAGATGGTGGATTTCTATGACAAATACAATATTCTCTTAGGCCATTCAATAGCTTACTACCCACAAGGAAACGGCCTGGTAGAATCATCGAACAAATCTCTGATAAATATAATCAAGAAATTGCTGGAGGCAAACAAAAGAAACTGGCATCGAAAGCTCATCAACGCATTGTGGGCAGACAGAGTTAGCAACAAGAAATCCATAGGTATGTCACCTTTTGAATTGGTTTATGATACTGATGTTGTATTTCTTACATCACTTACAATTCCAGTCATGAGATTATTGCAAGAAGTTGGTAGTGAAGACGATGAAAATCAGCGAAGAATCAATCAGATGATCCACCTTCAGCAAACAAGAGATGAAGTGTCACAGAACGCTATTCAGTTGCAGGAGAAGATAAAGAAGATCTATGACCGAAAGACCAAAACAGAAAATTTTCAGTTGGATGATGTGGTGTTGAGATGGGATGCAAGAAATAAGGACAAAGGGAAGCATGGTAAGTTTGACAACCTGTGGAAAGGACCATACAGGATTTTAGCATATAGGGGACGGAAGGCTTTCTTGCTTTCAGAAATGGATGGCCAAGATTTCCCTGGAGGAGCAGTGAATGGTAGGCTTTTGAAGCACTATCATTATTGAAGATAATGGATTAGAAACTATGTCACCATCATTGTATATACCATGTTATTTTTGGTTAGATTTCAAGTACGCAGTCATTGAAGTTTGGGGCCCGAGGTCAAGGCTATAAAACTTGAATGATATGGGTATGGTTTGGTTTTGTTTTAGTTTTCAGTCTTAGTTTTGAGTGAGAGTCAGTCTGCATATTGTCAGTTTTCAGTATTTTTTCAACTCCATGCCCAATGGATAAGGCTACTTGGTCTACGGTGTTCTTGGCACCTCCAAGGAGCTACCATACCCATTGGAGCCAATGTTAGTGTCAGTCTAGTCATACTGCCATCAGTGATCAAAACTGCTCTTTTGCATTTGCATATTAGGAGTCCCATACCATAAATTTTCACCATTCTGCTAGGTCATGGATTCACTGATGGTAGTTATTTTTCATCAGTTTTCCCTTATGTGAAACCTATTGATTCTCTTCTCTATGGTCTTTAGTCATGAGATACTTTCACTTTGTGAGTCATGTCAGTAGGTCATAGGATGGGTCTTATTAGGTTCTAAGATCTCACCATGGTCAAATTAATGAGTCAAGTGTCAATAAATATCAACAAGGTCATGAGGAAGTCAATAAACTCAAAGTCACAGCACCTGGGAAGATCAAAGAAATGTTTTATCCAGTTTGATGTAATTTTCACCTCAAAACCATGTTTTGAAGTGAAAACATGATACTATACTTTTAATTATCATCTTTATGTAATTTTATGTCATCATATGTAATAAGTCACACTTCAAAAAGCTTCCATCTCCACAAAGTCACTACCCTACCCTTCAGAGAGGTTTTCCATAGCATTTTCAGTCCAGAATCATGTTCTAAGTATGTCCATTAGAAGAGCCCAGAAAGAGCTTTCCAACGGTATATTATACTCTCAAAACTAACTCTTGGATTGAGAATAATGCCTAAGTGAATAAACCTCCCCTATACTCTAAACCAAAACCCCTTTCCCACCCTTCCCTTAAACTTTATTTTATTAAAGTTTATTGTTTTCTTTATAAAAACCCCCTTTTTTCCCCATCTGATTACACAAATCACATTGTTAAAACCTTTTAAAACATAAATCCGATACGATTTATTTAAACCACTTCCCTTTAAACTATATAATAAAGTTTTAAAGGTTTTGTATTATAAAAACCCCCGCCGATCCAATTCCCTTCCCTTTCCCATCACAATCGCAACATTTAGAATGTGTGTTCTGATTGGCCCTTGTAAAAACTCCGATGCGATTGGATAAACCCCGATCTGATTTAATAAACCACTTCCCCTCATGCCTTTTAATCTTCATAATAAAACCTTAAAGTTTTGCATTAAAAATCCCTTCCTCCAATTCTCCCTTCCCGATTGCCATACCCCCGATTGATCCCCGCCTGATGTTATCCTAACTGTTGATCCAATCAACAATCCCACGGCCTGTATGCAATCAGTGCTTTCAAATGATCCCCTCCGATTACACCTCCGTCGTCAATTTGTTCATCCAATCAGACAGCCCATACACCGTCGCTCCATCGCAATCGACGATTTCATATAAGACTTTTCCTCCGCTCTCCTCTGATCTCCCGATTCCGATGGAACTTCTGGTCCCACCACATAATTTCTACCCATTGATAATAAAAGGGCCTTTCCCTTTGTAAAAATCAAATTTTGTTTTATTTCGTTTATATAAAGGATTCCCCCATCGCATATCCCCAATCGCATCGGCATAGTCTTATTATGTAACACGCCCACCCCAAAGACCCGATTCTGATTGTGATTTATACCCTGGTCCCACCTTAAAAGCCCTCTACCCTTTCAATGAAAAATCATTCTTCCCTTTATATAAAGCGAAAAAATCATTTTCGTTTGTTTTCAAATGGATTTCCCCGCTCTATTATTTACCCCATCAGACCTTTCCAATCGCATCGGAGCTTTTTGTGCCTTGTTCCAATTATATCCAACCCTCTGATCCCGATTGTGGTGACACCATCACAATGTGTATTTTCAAATGTTCTATTATATGTTTCATCCCCTTCCTCCTCCACGATTCCCTTCACTAAAGGCATAATTTCATTTTATTTTATTTCAAAGGCACTTGCTTCAAGAAGTAATAATAGTAAGAAACAATCAAAGGGCCGAAAGCTAATATGAGACAGAGCCTTCTATAGCAGCAACAAAGTAGGAGTCTGTTTTTCGGATTGCCTATTTTTCTTTCATCCAGTGTAACAGCAAATTTTCAGATGGCTCAAAATGTATTGTTGTTCCTTATTTTCAGGGGTAGATTGTTGGTTCTCTTTTCTATGATCGAACTTTAGTTCTTGAGATGGAAAACAAATCCTCCTTTTATGGATCTACTTCCCTCACACTTTTGGTTTATTTAATGTAATTTTGAATCATTTGTAATGTAGTCTGTAAATCAGTAAGTAGGGGAATAGTGTGGAAAATCAAGGAGAAACGCTCTACACTCCATTGTAACAGTTTTGGACAAGGAATTAATAAGATATGCAGCTTTGATTTTTGGGATCCATGTGGTATGAATTTTAGCATTTGTTCTCTCCTTTGGGTTCATATGTAAATTTTTTATGTTCACCTTTCATCCATAAAAATTTTTGGTTGAATGCTTTCAAGATAGATAGGTAGAATCCATTTTTAATGCTCTGCCTTGGGAAATCATTCAATATTCCGTATTTTCTTCTATTTGAAAAGGATCCATTTCTTATGCCCTTTTCAGCTCCTCACCAGTCTTACCATCTCATCATTATTTAAACTTTAATTACTAAAATTTCCTGACTACCTCGCCCCATGAAATACCCTGTATCCCTTATTTAATTCCTGATTCAAACTGTCCCATTTGTTCCATACATCCCTGAAAAAATTCATTTATTAAAACATTTTCCCATTATTATACCTAGCCTCAAATCAGTTTATAATTATACTTTGTTGAATATCCTTTCACGGAGAGAGCCCTCTCCTGACCTTGTAGGGCTAGCTACAAGGCTAAGCGTGGTTTAGATGTTACCCTGTTTTGCCTTTCTTCAGCCTGAGGATCAGATCAAGTGATAACAGTCCGTATGGAAGAATACCTTGCGACAGGTGCAAAGGTTTCTTCATAGTCAATCCCCTCGATCTGTGAGAGGCCCCGAGCAACAAATCTTTCCTTGTACTTCTCGACACTCCCGTCAGTAGCTTGCTTCACTTTGTAGATCCATCTCGAACCTACCACTTATTTCCCTTCCGACCTTGGGACAATCTCCCGTGCACTGTTTCTGACAATCGAATCATACTCTTCCACCATGGCATCTACCCATGCGGGATCCTCCACAGCTTCCTCGAAAGAAGATGGTTCTGTCACGATACACTTGCTCATCAGAGCCATGTATTCAGTAAATCATTTAGGTGATTGTCTCTGTCTGCGTTGTGATGTAGGTGCTCCTACATTTTGCGCTGCATCAAGATTCAGTCGCTCAGCTTCTATAGTGTGCTTCTACCTTTTGATGTTTGGTGCTGCATGAGTGGTTTCTTCCACTCCATGAACCTCCTCTTATGGCCGATCCACATCCTAAGGCTCATCTTTAGGAACAAGTAGCTCCTCATCTGTATGCAAGTGTAGATCCCTCTCAAGTGACAACTTCATACCTTTCTCCTCATGAAATTTGATATCCCGTCACACAACAGTCATCCGACTGTCTGGAAAATACACACAATAATTGTGGGGTGTTTATGTGTACCCCACAAATATCCCAACCTCTGCGGTCAGCTCCAGCTTCTTCCTGGCATCCTTCGTCACATGAATGTAAACAGGTGAGCCAAAAATCTTCAAATGAGAAATATCTGGCTTCTTACCAGAAAAACGCCTCTTCGTGTACTCATGCCAAGTACTCTATGAGAAAAACGGTTTCACATAAACCACGGTGTTGCAATTGTTTGACCCACAGAGTGTGGGAGGGAAGGCCTTGATCATGCGGCATCGCCGTGTAGCACCCACGATCTTTATGTTTCTTTCTCTCGCGTGACCCCATTGTTGTGGGTTATGAGGCGCTATGAGTTCTCTTCGAATTCCTTTTGCGATGCAAAATATTTGAATTTTCCATAGATGAATTCACCACCATTATCGCTCCTTAGAGCTTTCCACCTTCCACGACTCTTTCTCAGCAATGCCTTGAACTCACCCAGACTTTGAGTATGTCTCCTCTTCTTACGCATGAAGAAGATCCAGCACTTACGAGAAAATTCATCAACAAATATCACATAATACTTGTTCTTTGTTGTCGAAGCTACTGAGAAAGGTCCACACACGTCTGTGTGAATTCTCTCAAGGATCATCATGGCACAACTATCCTTCTCATGAAAAGTGGTCTTCACAAATTTTCCCAAAGTACATCCCTTGCACTGATCTGACTGCGCAAGTGTACCTTGGGAAGCCCGGTAGAAATATGTTGCAAAATTTTCAAAGCGCCATGGTGAAGATGGCCCAATTTCCTGTGCCACAATGTGCCCTCATCCTGGCTCACCACTCCTTCTTCTTTGCCTGACATTGCTGCACAGCCATCTACCTGCAATTGATAAAGGTTCTTAACTCGAACCCCTATCCTTCGGGTTTCACCAGTTGTTTTACTGCGCAGGAAAGCCTTTCCCTCACTAAAAACAATGTCATAACCCTTGTCTTCCAACATTGCCACAGACATCAGATTCTTCTTCAATCCTGGAACATGCATGACATCCTTCAATATGAAAGTTTTACCAGACTCCCTCTCAAAGGAAATGGTCCCAATACCAGTCGCACTATATCTACCATCATCGCCCATCTTGATGTGCACTCCAAGATCCTTTTCATCCAGATCACTAAACAAATCTTTGTCTCTGGTCATATGAAAAGACGCACCACTATCAAGAAACCACTCTGATCCCATCACACTTGAAACCAAGCATGTGATCAGTGAAAAATCCAGCTCAAACTGCTAGGCTATGGCCTCTGCAGCTGCAGATCCAGAAGCCTGCTTATTTTTCTTCTTCTTTGGACAATTAGTGACGTAATGTCCGTGTTGGTGACAATGAAAGCACTTCACCTTGGACAAGTCCTGCTTCTTGCCTTTCGCACCGGATTGAGAAGGATTTTTCTTTCCCTTCCCTTTCCTTGATTTGGCAACCAAAGCGCAATTTTCTTCATCTTCATTCTTCGATGAAGATCCATCCCTGGTACCCCGCCTTATCTCCTCCTACACAAGATCCGACCAAATTCGCTCCCATCCCGGCAGTTTCTCTCAACCATTGACAGAGTCCTCGTAGCTATGCCAACTCTTCGGAAGCCCAAGGAGAGCCAAGCTCACCAATTCCTCTTCATCAACAGTAACCCCCACACTTCCCAGCTCATCCTTGCAGTGGATGAACTTCGTGAGGTATTTTGGTATACTGTCGCCTTTATCCATTTTTATTTTTCTGAGCTTGTCTTTAAGCGCCAACTTCCTTTGGTCGCTTCTGCTTTGGAACAAGTCTGTCAAAGCTTTCCACATTAAGAATGGAGAATATTTACCATGAAGGCTAGACTCTATGTGATCCTTCACACCTTCCAACAGAACCTTCGACATTTTGTTGTCTTCTTTTTCCATGCATCAAGTGTGGTTGCATCGTTAGAACCAGGCTTTGGAATATCAGTATCTATGAACTCCTTCAACCCATTATCATCCAGCACCGCCTCCATCTTGTCCTTCCATGCAATATAATTCGAGCTCCCATCAAGAGCATACTCCAATCACAATCCGTTGAAATACATTTCAATGAATGATCAACTTCAACACCAAGAAAACACTACAGCAAATTCGAATTCCACCAGCACAAAACTCAACTGTTTCAATAATTGAAATCTGATCCAATGATCAACTGCTCCGATACCATGTAGAAATTTATATAACTTATGTGTTATATATCCAAAATTCTCCTGATCACACACTATTTTAACTTCGTGCACAATACAGAATCTATTCCACCATTGATCATCACATGCGGAAATTAAATCAATTGCAATGCACACATGAAACCATAAAAATTCATGCACATAAACACATTTTTTTAACGAGAAAGTCTGAAGCTAAAAACCCAAAATATCTGTATATAATATATGTCATAGAGATCATGTAACAATCCTCATACAAAGCTGAATATGTCAAGCTCTCAGTACAATACAATCGCTACACACTAATCAGGCCCGATCTTGCAAATCCATGCACCGATCTCTGCCACCTGCTAGCATGCCTTTACTGCATAATCCCTGCTGAATAATGGCTCTGAATGAGTTTGAATTCAACCAGCCTTGCTCATGCAATCCTCATTGGCACCTCCACTGAGTGTTGGATGCAATCAATGCATCACTATAGTCACAAATGATAGTCACACTTGCTCTTTCACCTACCTCTCCACTGGTCTCCACTGAAACTGCCATGCACTATACTTAACTGATGTATTCTTCAGTTGATTAATGAGTTATTATTTAGTGAATTAATTAACTAATTAATTCACACCACTCTCACTAGTGTATCAATCAGTTAGACTAGATACAACCGTTAAGAGCCGAGTTAAGGCGAATGCCGGGAGCCATCTGTATAACTCACCCGAGCTGCGTACGCAGGTTCTGGCGGGGTCCTCATGCATTGGCTCGATATCCTCGGGGAATAGTGCATTCATACTCTTCGCTGTTCGCACCCACATACGACATTCCGCTAAAGTGCTCCCGAAGGCAGATAATGTTTAGAGTCCAAATATTATTAAGAGCTAATAATATTCGACATGTCTATTTTTAGACTGGAAATCTAAAAATAGATTCTGCCCAATATGTCTAAAAATAGAAGTCCATCTATTTTTCCAACTTGACCAACCATCCACAAATAGCATCTAGCAACTCATAGAATATGATTGACATGTCTAAAAATAGATATAGTCTAAAAATAGAATTTGCGCCAAAAATAGCCTACAGGCCCACTTAGTGAAGGCGACTCTTTTCACTAAGCTCATCATCTTGTTGAATCTCAACATAATGTGCTATATTGTTTGTTGTTCTTCCAGGTATATTAATTTTTCTTTGGAGGACTTTGTTAGTCGCAATATTGCATAGCACATATGTAATCACTGCTTTCCCTGGATTGGGATAACAAGAAACATCTATGCATAATGTCCATTTTTTGACCACGTTTAGTGGGCTTTTTTATCCTTGAAAAAAAAAATATATATATATATATATATATATATATATTAAATGAACATTTATTGTAAATGCCTTAAATTTTATGGGAGAAATGACATGTGCATGGAGAAAGGAAAAAGAGACTAGCATGATAGATGTGATTTTGAAAGCATCCTTGCAGCATCGTAGGAGAGAAAAATAGACTAGCATGACAGATGCGATTTTGAAAGCATCCTTGCTATTCAAAAGAACATCCCATCTGTTTTAAATCCTTAACGAAATACAATCAACCTCCTTCAAAAAATTGGAGCTCACCAGATCAAAGAGACAACGTGGAAGATGATGTTACTAAACAAAGATGTTGGAAAAGTACCATGTACTCTTAAAGATATTTCTTTAAGCAGATTATGGTTCAAACAGTCATTCAAGACTTGGAAACTCAAGGAAAGATCTATTACTAAACAAAGAAGTTGGAAAAGCACCATGTACTCTTCAAGATATTGCTTTATGAGTCCTTAAAATTGTTGAAGTCACACACTATAGTGCTGGTATATCCTTGCCATAATAGTTTACTACCATTTCGAATGAGTAAAAACACATCCTAACATTGGAGCTCACCAGATCAAAGGGACAACATGGAAGATGATGTGACCGCAAATCATGATAATAATGTTGTTGCTACACTTTAAGTGATTTTTTATGCCCATAATTCAAGAAAAACAACATTGTTGAAGAAAGTACTACAAATTTGAAAGAAAAATTCCACATCAAACCTGATTCCCAAATGAATTTGGATCTGTGCTTTGAGAAAAACAGAGTCAGATCAAAGGAAAATCATAAATACTATGTTTTAATAACTAACTAGTTTATGATAATTTTCATATCTCCCTTCCCAAACTTGAATTGGGTTTGTTAGAGGTATTACTACTCAAACAAGCAACAAGGTTTGGAAGAACATATTTTGTACTCAGAGTTTGAGAAAAATAGTATTGATCACTTCTTAAATGCACCATCCACTAAAGACATGGGTTTTAACCATTGGAAAGAAGACGATGACAAAGTTGAAACCATAAACTGGAAAGCTTTTGTGACAATTATGATAATGATAATAGAGAATGTGGTGTTGCGCTTAGGCCATGAAATACAAGAGCTGGGAGTGATTCATTCCAAATAAATTCATTGGTTTGTTAGTGGATTATGTTGTTTAAGTCATCATCAGTGGGGTACTTATTCGACTTTGTCAATTCCAAATGCAATCGAACCTATTGGGTGAAGGCCTATCAATTTAGTGGGTAGTTGAATTTGTCAATTCCAAGCACAATTGACTTTGTAAAGTGAAGGTTATCGACTCAGTGGCTGGTAGAATTTTCATTACAATGTGATATCAATTTTTCAACCAATGAAATGATAACATTATTCAAACTTTTTTAGAGTAAAAAAATCTATAGACTCTAATTTGTTATATAATGATGTAGGAATGGAATTTAGAAAAAATTATTTAACTTCAGGAAAATTATATGTATTCTAAATTATATAGATTTCAATTTTTTATTTGAACATCTCATGGTGACTTTAGCACGGGGAGAATGCTACTATGATGACACTAGAACCCTGTGATATGCCTTGATTTCAATGAGCTATTGAGTGACTAGAGCCTACTAGTGGGATGACTTGGAAGTAAGTGTCTATAGGTGCCTACACTTCATCAAAGGGTGAATAACATGCCTTCCCATACTATTCTTGGCTGAAGCAATAAGATTTCAAAGGCAGACAAAAACACTCTTTTAAAAAGGTAGTTTTATGTAGATTTTAAAATATTTTAGGAATCTCATAAATATTTAAAAAAGTTAACTGTTTATTTAACTTCATTTATAAATCAAAATTTCTAAATATTATAGAATTTAGAATAAAATTACATAAATACTAAACAAACTATCCTTGTGTACGACCATCAAGATAATTTTGAATTCCTACCACATTTTTGTTTTGTTATTTTTTGGGAGGTTTGACAATTAAATTGTTGAGCTGATGCTTGTATAATGACGTATAAGTTGATGAGTTGTTAAAAACAACTACGGGTCAATCCAATGCTACTTGTTCATATCTCTCTTGAAACAATATTATATCATAGTGGGTAAATGAATCTGGAAATTTTATTTTACTCAGGGATTTCTTCTCAAGAAATCAATCCAATTATTACAACTAGATCTAATAATCATTTAAAATAATAAATTATTATACAAAATTTCTCAATTTAAAATAATATTTCAATTCAGGAAAAACTTTTTTCTCAATAAATCAATCCAATTATTACAGCCAGATCTAATAATCATTTAAACTAATAAATTATTAAATACAAAAGTTCTCATTCTAAAATAATATTACAATTCAGGAAAAAATAATTAAATTAAAATGAACTCCAAAATATCTGCTCTTAATACCTAGTTTACTCAAGACCAATTCACATTGAAAAATCAGAGAACAAAGATAAAAAATCTAGTTCCAAGTATCCCATATTTTTACTATTGTCGGTGAGTTTCTTTGAATTTTATGTTATTTCCAGTACTTATAAGAATTCATTCTGCAAAAAATTCCCTTATTTCAAGACTAACAGCTAACCTTTGTATATAAGTAGATAGCAAATAGAAAGTGATTCTATGTATTGTACAAAAAATGTAGTAAAATAAAGGTAGTAGAGATACAATCTTGAATATGTTTTTTCAGAGAAATTAACTCGGCAACGAGCAGAAGAGGAGGAGGCCACTACAAGTAGCTGCAAGAGCTAGAGTGATGACAACAATGCTCAAGAAGAAGAGAACAACAACAATAAACAAGAAGAGGAAAAAACTAATCACAACAACGTGAAAGAATCAAAAGGTGGAAAAAGTGAGGAAACTGAGAATACTGTGGGACAGAGCACTTGAGTAACAAGACACAGGAAGAAGAGACAAAATTCAAGACAAAAGTTTCATTTAGATATTTTCTGCTTGGTTTCAAATTTTACACTTCACTTTGTGGTTGTAGTTGAAGAAAGCAAGGCAATGGATTCGGTGTGGGATTTACCCTCCACAAATATATTTTTTCTGAAGGACCCTATTTATATATTTTTTATAATTTGCATCATTAACAGTGAGACCACACCAGTAATAATAGGAATCAAAGCATGTGAGGAGGTTTTTACAACTACATTTGTGAGATTACAATGGAAGTTGTGATTATAGATAGAAAATTTTGCATCATTAAACAAATTTTAATAGTATACATAGTTCTCATGACACCATGAGCCTTACCTATTGTTATTCTTGAATAGTGGCTACCCAGTCTACATTTATCACTTATGCAAACTAAGTTTCAATATTAGGGTCTATGAATACACATTTTGAAAATTCAGAAGCACTTGTCCTCATCCACTAACACTGATGTAGTTGCCTTCAAATATAAAATGTTCACAAAATAAGGTTGAAGAGGCAGAGGACAAAGAATATCTTACTTACAAGTGAAGCATATCTTCTCCCCAAAATCCTCTGTCCCAATCTTCTGCGTAGGCACTCTCCTAACTTTTTGTACATGATTTAGCGATTGTAGAAACTAGAAAAATTTATTCTAACACTTTAAGTCATTAATTTGATGTTCCATGATACTAGTAATAGAGTACTGCATCCTATTAAACAATTTTCAATGAACCTGTTCAGTGGTTTGATTCAATTATATTATCTTGCTGACTTGGAGCCTACCTGTGGTGTTTAGGGTGATCAGATGCAAGTGAAATTGAGAAATAATTGTCATTACAAGAACAAATACACCATCCAAACTCTATCTATATTTCAGTTACAAATAAGATGAACAAGTGCAAGCTTCAAATCCATTATATTCTCACTTCAAAACTATTGTTTTATAGTAAAAACATTAAAATAATGATCTTGAAGACATCAAGCTACAATTCTCTACTGCTATGCAAATTACTTCAACATCTAAAGCATAGAACAATTTCTAGTTCCAGTTCTACAATTCTGCTACAGATTTGGTATTATAAAGGCTCGATGCATACTTTATATTCTCCATACTTGCTGCATAGTTTGTGTGCTAGAGACATTTTTGCCGAGTTCACAACCTACAACGCTACAAAGTGTGCAAATGTTTGTTGTAAGGTAGACACAGTTACAAATACTTAGTTACAGTATCTTAAGTCTGTCAATTACCATAATTAGTTTTAGTTTTAGTTGTCACGGTGTTTCCATAATTGAGCACTTAGTTCTGTCAATTACAATATTTGATTAACTTTTCATTTTCTATTTCATTTTGTGTGTTTGTTTGATGGTTGAAAGCAGTTTCTTTGGGGACGATGTACCTATTCGGGTTTTTTCCAACAATGAAAAAAGAGGAGTCCCATATCCTCAAACCTGCTTGATGGGTGTATACTCCTCAATATAAAACAAATATAGGTGGGCTACTCAGGGTGGCTACATAGAGACAAATTGGAGATGGGTGGTCAATGCTTGCAAATATAAAAACAATAGTTCAATACAACAGGAACCATGACAAACAATGAACACAACATTTCAATATAATGACCACCATTCACTGAACACAACAAGAACCTTCATCATAATAAAAAAAATTTTCTTGTAATTCGATTTCATGCTACCAAAATATGATTAACTCCTCTTCATATCATGATCATGCTTTGTTGGGGTTTTAGAGGCGTCATGGAACTAAAATATTTTTCTCCAATGACATGGCCTCACTTTACTTCCTAATAATTATTAGGTATCAAATCCAAGGGAATGCTTTGAAGATAACAAACATACTTATAACAAAACATGTACACAAATTTTACCTTTCTACACAAACTTCCTTAATGAGATTTTCGCCTAGGACCAATGTTATGGAGCTACTAAAGATACAAAAATTTATCTTACATGTCTAAGTTATAGCATACTATGAGATGTTGTTTGGTCGTCACAAATATATATAGACATGATTAGAATACTGCAATAAATATATACACTAGCTAACATCTCAAACATATTGCAATGTTAACTGTACATAACAATTAACTTTCTAACCATTACACTGTCCATTAAAATTTTAGGAGACTATAGAAGAAACGAATCCAGTAATGCCTCTTTTATGAATTCTATTGATAAGATAAAAATTATGCTTTACAGGTTGTAAGAACATGATGTGAATTTTCATCTACTCTATAAAGGTTGAAATATTTATCTTCAGTTTAGTTGTTGAGGTTTTGATCCATTACAGGGCATTATAAACACAACAAAGTATAAAAACCTCAATGACAGAAAGCACCAATGCCAATTGAGATAAATCAGGAACCATATGGTTGGAAATGCCAAATTCACAAAAAAAAACAAAAAAAACTTTCCATTTTCATACATCAGAATAACCTAGTATAGAAAAAATTTGATTAAAAAACTAACTCTATTTTTCAATTTCAGTGATTAGTTTCCATTTTTATCTGGAAAAATCACAATCAAACATTTTATATTTTTGAACATTACAAAAAGAACAACCACAGACGTAGAGAAGGAAGAGCACAAGCACAGAGTTATTAAAATTAATATATAAGAATACCTAGACGCAGAGCAGGACAAGTACAGATGCTCAGCTTCTGAAGAATAACTAGTCGTAGAGCAGGACGAGCACAGACGCAGAGCGTACAAGCATAGACGCAAAGCAGATGAGCATAGATGCACCAACGTTCACAAACCAGAATAGAAAATGACTGAAATCTTATTCCAGACTGAGAGCCGCTAGATTTATAAAAACGAAGTTCAACCAAAACTTTTTTACAAGTTCGACTGAAATTTTAACGCCGGTTTCTCTGTCTCCGTCAAAAAATCCGATTACTGTTGCCGTCAAATTAAACGATAGAATAAGTTCGATTAATGGTAAAAACAGTACGATCAAATTAATTTCAAAAGTATGGCCGAACTTTTGAAAAGTTCGACCAAAGTAATTTCAAAAGTTCGGTCAGACTTCTGGGTGAATAAAATTTTTGAGTGCATTTCTCACGAAAGTGTAACCCACCTCCATACATTCACCCCCCAGTTGGTTGGTTACTTGGGTATATGTGGGAAGAGGGTGTTACATAGTGGTATCAGAGCATGATTCAAATATCAGACCGGTGGGTGTTGTGTTGGTCATGCTTTTATGTTGATTTCTTATGTGTTTCTCATACCTATGGTGTATCTTTTTGTTGCACCCATGTTGTGTTGTCCATGGTTGCAATGGTGTTGCCATGGAAGTTCTTATAGTGTCGTTGTCGACATGTGGTCATGTGTGTATGACTGATTATTTTTTGTTCATGTTTATGTATTTTGCATGCAGATTAGCTTATATATTGTTACATGTTGTATATGTATTTCTTATGTGTGGTAGGTCACATATTGGTTATGCTTATGTAGCATCCGTGTATGCTTTCTTGTATGATATTATATGTTGAATATGAATTAGTCATTCGCACTTGGTTACATGTTGCTTATGCTTTTGTATGGTCTGTGCTTGTGATGGTGTGAGGTCAAGTTGCATTGGTATGGTTATGCATTAGGTCATGTTGTGTAATTGGTATGGCTATGCATCCATGACTGGACTCCAACCAGAATGACATTTATATGTTGATATGACTAGACAATATATGTTTATATGATGTCATGATTATATCTATACATGTATTATGCTGATTGGTTTATCTTGCAAGATGTATCCTCCCCAAATTACACAAAGGTACATTGGTTTATTTATGAATTGGTTTAGCTAACATATTTCAGATTGCAAGAATAATTCAAATATGAATAGAAGAATGGTAGAATACAAATACTCTCCATATGATTCATATGAGAAGCATGGTGTTGGACATTCATTTGATTTGGAAGATACACTGAGAAGTCTAAAGGAAGAAATAAGGAATTTCAAGGTAGAAAATGATAGACTTATACAAGCACAGGAAAAACAAGCATAGGTTAATGCAACCATCCTTCAAAGTTGTCCAAATTTGAAGAAACAAGGGCCACTTAGGATTAGATATGGGCAGGAGGATGGGACTAGGTCTCTTGGTGGTTACAGGTCGGATAGGGATGACACAGCTAAATATTGTAGATATTTGGACACTCTAGATATGAGAGGTGACATACACATGTATCATTCTAGTTATGGTTCAGATAGACATCATGATCGTCATCGACATCATCCTTACAGGAGGAGTGACATGAGCTATTTTCCAGATGATTTTAAAAAGGAAAAAACACCTACATTTGATGGAGAGATGAAGAAAAAACGAGATGTAGAGGCATGTTTTCTTAGCATGAATAATTTTTTCTGATTGCATGATTACTCAGAAAATATGAAAGCTAGGATAGATACATTCGACCTCAGAGGTAGAGCATACATTTGGTGGGAATATTTGAAGAACGTTAGAGATATTTTTGAGGATGAGTTGAATTGGAGTAAGTTTGGAAGGACATTCCAAAAGAAGTATCTATAAGAGAGATACTACGATGACAGGGAAAAGGAGATTTATGAACTGAATATGGGTTCCATGAAAGACGAGGAGTATACTAGCAGGTTCTTGGAGTTACTGAGATATGTTCCTTACCTCAAGGAGGAGAAGGCCAATATCCATAAATTTATTAATGGGATGCCAATTACATTTATAGATAGTATTGAGTTTGATGAGACCAAATGATTGGAGGAGGCCATTTGGAAAATAAAACATTTTAAGTATGAGGGGTTTCCACAGTGCATTATATTAGATATCATTTTTGAGATTCAAATGTGTTAAGTAAGTCATTCATCTATGACCATTTCCATGAGAGGTAGTCGTAATTGACTAATTTCTCATTATTTTTGAATAGTCCACTTAGCACTCATTGCATCAGGTGATGCTCATAGGGGTGAGGAAGTGGGATTGAAACTATTGAAATGAATCACATGGCGTCAATCATCACTTCCAGGGCTTGCACCCCGTAACCAGGAATTCTCGGGAGGTCACCCATCCCAGAACTCCTCTAGATCAAGTGTGCTTAACTATGGAATTTTCCCCACAATCAAGCCCACTTAGCTTGCTACTCTATTTGCATAACCTTAGCAAGTATTGTGCCTCATGAAACATTCAATTAGAGCTCCCTTTACTCTTTGTATTTTAAGTATAAGGGGTTTCCACAGTGCATTATATTAGATATCATTTTTGGGATTCAACTGTGTTAAGTAAGTCATAATATATGACTTACTAAACACATTTGAATCCCAAAAATGATATCTAATATAATGCATTGTGGAAACCCCTCATACTTAAAATACAAAGAGTAAAGGGAGCTCTACTTGAATGGTTCATGAGGCACAAAACTTGCTAAGGTTTTGGTTTTTAAACTCATGTGGTGACCATTTTTTAAAAAGCTTTCCGGATTATCCACATTGCTAGAGAGCGAGTGTCGACATTTCGAATCCCAACGGGGATCCATCATCAGGACTTTCTTGAATGGGGTAGCAAGCTAAGTGGGCTTTATTGTGGGGAAAATTCCATAGTTAAGCATGCTTGAGCCAGAGGAGTTCTGGGATGGGTGACCTCCCACGAAGTTCTGGTTACCGGGTGCAAGCCTTGGAAGTGATGATTGATGCCATGTGATTCATTTCACTAGTTTCAATCCCACCTCTTCACCCCTATGAGCATCACCTAATGCAATGAGTGCTAAGTGGACTATTCAAAAATCATGAGAAATTAGTCAGTTACGACTACCTCTCATGGAAATGGTCATAGATGAATGACTTACTTAACACAGTTGAATCCCAAATGATATCTAAAATAAAACATTGTTATGAATAATCAAAGCGCAGATCAAAGGCTAAGCCAGATTGGAAAGGTAGTTCAAGTAACAGAGGAAAATGGCACAAGAAGCGAGCAAGGCCTCAAGATACAAGAAACAAGAAGAATGTTGTCCCACCTAATAAGTTCAATGCATCTGGTAGAGGATGTGGATTTCGATCAGAGGAGAAGAACAAGAATGAGAATAGGGAGCCTTGAATCCCAAAAATGATATCTAAAATAAAACATTGTTATGAACAATCAAAGCGTAGATCAAAATCTAAGCCGAATTGGAAAGGTAGTGCAAGGAACAAAGGAAAATGGGACAAGAAGCGAGCAAGGCCTCAAGATACAAGCAACAAGGATAATGTTTCCCCACCTAATAAGTCTAATGCATCTGGTAGATGATAGGGATTTTGGTCAAAGGAGAAGAATAAGAATGAGAATAGGGAGCCAATGAGGTGTTGGAATTGTGGAGGAGATAATCGTAGGAGAGATTGTCCACAATATTAGAATTGTGGGCCAGAGATCTACAACACGCAGGAGGCCCATATAATGGGAGATGTTGGGCATATCATTCCTCAAATTTATGCAGCTGTGGACAACATGTAGGCAAATCATCTGGCTTCTATCATTCAGATGGACGGTAATATTTGTGATCAAGTTGTTTCTATTTTGATTGAATCTAGATCTAAATATACTTATATTAATCCTGACTTGGTGGATAAGTTTGGTTTGAGTAAGGAAATGCATGCAAAATCTTGGTTAGTGTAGTTGGCCACAGGTATGAAGAAAATAGTTCACCATTGGGTAAGAGCATGTGCATTTGAGTTAAATGGTATGCATACAACAACACACTTGAACATATTTCCATTGGTTTCCTATACTATGCTATTGGGTATGGATTGCTTATATCTTCATAGGACCAAGGTATATTTCTATGAAAAATTTATTGAATGCTTGGATGATAACGAGGAACCACGAACCTTGCAGAGAAAGAAGAAATCCACATCAGTTAGGATGGTGACAACCATGCAAGCTAAGCACAGTCATAGGAAATGGTGTGTGCTATTTTTAGTTCATATCTCTAGTGACAAACGTAAGGAGGTTGAGGATGTAGATGTTTTGAGCAGGCATCTAGTCTTGCAGCAGTTTCAAGATGTGTTTCCATCCGATATTTCAGAGTTTCAAATGCACAAGGAAGTATAATTTTTTTATTGAGTTGGTACCAGGGGCAACTCCAACATCAATGACACCTTATAGGATGAGCACACCAGAGTTGGTAGAGTTAAAATTTTAGTTGAACGAAATGTTGGACAATGGGTACATTAGGAAAAGTGTATCATTCTGGGATACACCAGTGTTGTTCGTGAAGAAGAAATATGACACTCTCATATTGTGAATTGACTATAGACAACTGAAAAAAGTAACCATCAAGAACATGTGCCTACTACTGAGGATTGATGATTTGTTTGATCAACTAAAGGGATCAAAAATGTTCTCTAAGATCAACTTGAGATCCGTCTTGATCCAGAATTATGAAGGAATACAATAAAATACATAAATAAACATAAACACAGAGATGCAGTAGGAAAAACACTTCATTTCATTAATATCAAATACTGAAAATTCGTATAGACAGTATGGAAAATAAACTAGCTCAGATGATGGTAGCTTATCTCTGAGAAGATATATGGCAGCTATATGCCTCTAAACTGCATTAAAATGAATATCAAGGGCCTTTTTTATTATTGAACAACATGATACAACCATAAAAAACTAAAAACCTAACCCCAGGAGATGAAACACCAAGAGTTTGTGGACCCCATTAGGGTTAGTTGGGAAGCCAACTTCCCGTGGTCGTAACTTGGTCATATTATCTCTGTTTGGCACGTACAATATATCATCAGAAATATATCTCTGATTACTATATGATTTGTCGCAAACCCCTTCCTACAACTACAAGCTTGCTGCAGACCTCAAAAAAACATTGTTTAGGGTGTCAAAACTGCTCCTGAAGTTCAGGACCTGAAAAAATGCTAAAAATAGTAAATTCTGCTATAAACAAGGAATCTGATGAAACCGACTAGATTTCTAGGAGGACTAGTGGGTGGCCACCAATTTCCACCTAGATCAGGGTTATCATCATATATGCATCAGAGAGAAGGAGATCTACAAGACTACATTCAGGACCAGGTAAGGGCATTATAAGTTTGTTGTAGTTCCATTCGGTTTTACTAATGCCCCAGCTACATTTATGCGTTTGATTAACAATTTGTTGCATCCTTATTTGGACAATCTTGTGATTATGTTTATTGATGGTATATTTCTGTATTCTAAAAATTAGGAAGATCATGGTGAACATCTGGCAGCAATGTTGAGGTTGTTGAGAGAGCATCAGTTGTATGCTAAGCTCAGCAAATGCAGTAGTATTGGTGAGAAGCGCAAACTATGATAAGATGCTACATATCTAGATAGATAAAGAGTGCAAAGATCACATATGGAATAGCTCTAATTACATATTTTTCATGAAGTAGTCTTTCTTCCAAACAAAGGTAAAATACTTGGGACATATTGTCACCAAGGAAGGAATTGCAGTAGATCCAGAAAGATAAGGGCCATCATGGAGTGGGTATCTCCTAAGAATGTAGATGAGGTGATATCATTCATGAGGTTGGAAAACTAATAGAGGAGGATCATCAATAACTTCTCACAGATTTCTTATCCTATTACATCATTGCAAAGGAAAGGTAAGAAGTTTGATTGGACAGAGGAGTGTGGGGCAATTTTTGAGAAACTTAATCAATTGTTGACACATGCTCCAGTGTTAAGGATTACATACCCAGATAAGGATTTTGTAGTGTGCACATATGCTTCCAAGAGGACTTGGCGAAGTCCTTATGCAGGATGGATAGGTGGTATCTTCTGAGTCACAAAAACTGAATGAGCACAATCAGAACTACCCAACACATGATCTTGAGCTAGCAGCGATCATACATGCACTGAATATGTGGAGACACTATCTTCTTGGCAAGCGGTTTGTACTTATGAGTGATCACATTGGGTTGAGGTACTTGTTCGACTAACTGAATCTGAATACCATGCAGGCTAGATGGTTGTCTACGATCAGTGAGTTTGACGTCGAGATTAGGTACATCAAGGGAAAGGAGAACAGGGTCGCAGATGCTCTTAGCATGCGAGTATAGGTAAATCACTTAGCAGCAATGAGCTCCTATGGGGTAGACTTACAAGACAAGATCTTGCAGGTAGGTCAGCTAGATCAAAAGTATATGGAGATTGTGCATAGGTTCCAGTAGAGTACAGGTATAAGTGTTGGCACAGGTACATGTACAAGTGTTGTTATAGGTATAGGCCTTAGTACATGTACAAATTTTGGTACAGGTACATGTACAGGTGGTAGTACAGGTACTGGTACAGGTGTAGGTGTACAGGATTTGGACTATCGTCTCACAACAGATGGATTGGTTATAATTTAAGACATGATATATGTACTAGACAACAACGAGCTAAGAATATAATCTTGAGGGAGTTTCAAGTGAAACCATATTCAGGTCACCCAGGCTACCAGAATACTTTGACTGCAGTGAAGAAATTATACTATTGTCTGAATCTAAAAAGGGATGTGGCAGAGTTTCTAGCCAAATGTTTGGATCGTCAGATGGTTAAGGAAGAGTGTAAGCATCCAGGTGGACTACTACAACCAATTGAAATTCCAGAGTGGAAATGGGATGTCATTTCCATGGACGTCATCACAGGTTTGTCTAGGACAACTACACAACATGATTATATTATGGTTGTTGTGGACAAGTTAACAAAGGTTGCACATTTCATACCGGTGAAGACTACATATTCAACTAGCGATGTAGCAAAGGTGTTCATCAGAGACATAGTCAGATTGCATGGTGTTCCGAAGAATATTGTGTCTGACGGGGATGCAAAGTTCAATTCCAAGTTTTGGGAGGAGTTATCTGCAATATTGGGCAATGTGTTTTCCTTCAGCACAACTTATCATCCACAGACAGATCTACAAATTGAGAGGGTCAACATGACATTAGAGGATATCTTGAGGATGTATGTGATGAATCAACAACGCAAGTGAGAAGAGTATCTTCCACTGGTAGAGTTTTCCTACAACAACGGGTTTCACGAGTCATTGAAGATGAGTCCATTTAAGGCATTGTATGGGAAAAGTTGCAACACTCCTTCCAGTTGGAGTGATCCGGTTAACAAGGTACTAATTGGACCATATATGTTGGTAGAAATGGAATAATAAATGCAGGTGATCAAGAAAAAATTGAAAGCAACATAGGATAGGCATAAGAGTTATGCAGACAAGAACATGTTGTTCAAGGAGTTTCAGGTTGGGGATCATGTATACTTGCGTATCAAGCCCATGAAGAGATCCTTGTGGATTGGATCATGTACCAAGTTGTAACCAAGGATATTTCGACCCTTCAGGATCATTGAGAGGATTGTGCCAGTAACCTATTGACTTGCACTAACTTCCACAATGAAAGTCCATGATGATTTTCACATATCGTTACTTAAGAAATATGTTAAATATGTTGATCATGTGATTGGCTGGTCTGTTTTGCAGGTGGATCTAAAAGGATATTTCTAGCCAAAATGACAATACATTTTTCAGAAAAAAGATGCTCATGCTCCCAAATCGAGCAAGTTAAATAAAGGAAAGGCCTTGTGCCTGATGAAGCTAAATGGGAGATGGTGGATCAGATGCAGGCTATGTATCCTTCATTTTTTTCAGTTGAGGAAAAGAAATTTTGTTGTGGTGTTGGTATATGTTTGATACATCTTTTGGTGATGCTTGGATATGTGTTTTTATGTGATGTTCGGGTATATGTACTTATATGTATATGGATGTAAATACTGCAATGAGCTATGTTATAAAGCTCCAATAAGCGGTATGGTTTCAAGTCATTATAGTGGTCATGTTGTTATGATGTCATATTGGCTTGCTTTTTAGTAGGGTGATCATTGTAAATACTACATCGAGCTATGTTATAAAGCTCTATGGGCAGTATGTTTGATTTTAAGCAGTGCTGTTGAGGTATATGTGTGATTGAACACCGAGGACGGTGTGCCCTAAGGGGGAGGGTTCTGTAACAACCCTCGTGAAAATTCCACGTAATAAATTTAAAATAATAACCAAGGTTGATGGGACACTTATTCCAAGCTCAATGTTGGAAAAAACATCCTAGTGGGTGTTCATTTGGTTTATTATGCTTAAGGAAATTGACAAGGGAAAAATGCAAAGGCTTTGGAAAAGAAAATGGCGTATTTGGCACAATTATTTATGAAAATAATGGAAATTAGGAGAAAACGGAGATGAAATATCACAGGTTGCATGTGAGAAGGAAAATGAAGGAAAATGACAGAAAATAATGAAAAATGAAGGAAATAGAGGCCTATTCTATAAAAAGGCTTCTGAGGATCAGTTGGTACTTTTTTTTAGTGCTTTGTTTGGAGCTCTCTCATTGTTCTCTCATACTCTTGGATATTTAGATTTTTCTTGGAGTACTCTTGGATAGTGTGGATACTTTGTGATTTGGAGCAAGAAGGCAGAGGAAAACAAGGAACCGCAAGAGGACATAAGGATCAACATCTACAACGATACTTGATTACATGTACCGAGTTGCATGTATGCTTTCCTCACTATTTTTGGCATGCATGGGTATGCATGTGGATTTTCTAGTCTTGCCATTTCCTAGTTAGCCATTGTGTTGTGAGTTTATTCCATTTTTTTTTTCTAGTTGGTTCTCATGATTTCTTTAGCAGTTTGGTTGAGTAATTAGTTCTTGGAACCTTGGTTGGAGAAACACTCTGGAGCCCAACATACAACTGTTGGTTCGAGTTACTAGTCCTAGAGCCTTGGTTGGACAAATGCTCTGGAGCCCTAGGTGGGTTGAGTTACTATTCCTAGAGCATTAGTTGGACAAACAATCTGGAGCTCGAGAACAAACACTCTAGAGCCCTGAAGCAACTTTGATGGAGACCAATCTGTGATGGTTGTGATGTCTGACCATGAGGTGGAATCACTAGTTGAGATTTGAGGTTTTTTGGCCTCTAGAAGCCCTGGATTGATTGAGATTAATGTGTTTGATAGTCCCACATTCATGCTTTGAATATGGAATAGGGGTGATTAGCTGAAGTGAGACTTGGCTGAACCATTCTATGGTCGGGTGGAACGTGGAATTCCTATCTTCGGTTGTTTTTTACATTCAGTAATGAAGAGTTCATTCCTTTGGTATTTGGTATGCAAATATATTGATTTAGATTTGGATCTTATTACTATTGTATCCATGGTATTTCTGTTGTTTTTATGCTGGTTATAAGCATGCATTTTATTAGTGATGATGTATGACTCTATTTATGTTTTTACCTGTAAATGAATGCACACTGTATCTATGGTCAAATAGATTGTATTTTAGCTAATGATGTAAGGGAGCAATGCTTCTTAGAGATTCTCAGATAAGTATGAGACCCCCATGTTTAAATTTATTGTTTACACTTGCAGATGCAATGTTTGTGACATGTTTGACGAAATTACTATCATGGATGGGAGGGATATATATGAGTTACTGATGATGTGATTGCTTCCATATCTTTGTTTTAATGTTATTTATCCTCTCCTAAATTTTCATGACGTTCTGGGCATTGACCTGGCCTCTGGGTCTAAAAAGGTGGCACACATCCCAAAGTTGCAGGAACATAACTAAATTTTTGGGGCCCTGGCCGCTACCTTACCTTGGCATGCCTATTTCTATATGCTTCTAGCTGCTTCCTCGCCTTACATGCCCACGAATATGGCTCAAAAGGGTAAAAAATTAGTTCCCCCTCAGGGTACAATTGACTGGAAGGTTGGGTTACCTCTTGAGGATGTTGTTGATGTTGTGTAAGGTTTGTTTTTCAGGTTTCTGCCGGTTTCACTTCCTTAAGGTCATATACGAGGTTGACTATCATATTAGTAACCTCTCGTCGCACGTTTACCTCGGTTGGTCAGTGATTTGGGTATATGTAGGAAGAGGGTGTTACACAACATATCCCTTCCAGCTCTCGGTCACTTCCCCTCAATTTTTGCAATTGATCCAGCTACACCACACAAAGGGCCATGCCTCTCCTTCAATGCAAAAACTCTCTCTTGTCCCTGGGTTTGAAAATATCTCATGTATTACAACATGTTCTTCTCAATCACCTGATGGCCTCCATGCAATTACGATCTGTCACTCATCAACCTCAGCAAAATTTTAGACAACCTCAACTCTAACCTTAAGCTATAATACCAAATAAGAATGAATAAAAACACATATAATATATTTCACACAAGGTCATGCATGTGTTAACACACACACACACATACTTTAAATTCAAATATTACTCTAAAATATATAGTTTCTCAAAGCTAATTTATTCCTAATTTAGGAAGGGAGGTTGAGAGAATATTTCAGCCTTCACCAACAATCACATACCAAATTTTTAGATATATAATGTAAGCATTAAATCTAGGTGCTAGTCCCACTTAGTTTCACTATAACTAAATTAAAGTAAAAAACAATAAGGGCATAAATATTTCATCAAGATTTCATAAAGATTTGATGGTGCACTGCATTAACTAAGCCAAATCGTTACATAATAAGACTGCACCCAATCAAATGCATGAAAAATAAAAGTTTTTTTTTTTAAATCTAATATTAACTTTATAGAATGCAATCTAATTTTTTATTAAAAAAATAAATTGATGGTCAAAATTAGTTTCTATTAGCTTATAACTTTTTGTGTAAGAGATGATAATACAAATTAATAACATAAATGTAATTATACTTTTGGAATATATAAACTAAATATTAAAACTAAGATCTCATATATATTTACACTGAAGGTGTTCCTTAGCAGGCTTTGCATGGGCAGATTTGTGCAATCAAATCCTTTGATTATCATCCTCCTCTTTCAAATCATTTTATATTATGTGGCAGAATGTCATGACTCTAGGATTTGCGTAAGCATCTCAAAGTTGTTGCAGAAAATATAATACTCGCACAGAAGGCGATAAAAACACAAAACACAACTATGAGTAACCATGCCCTACCACAGGGTTTCAGTTCCTCCGACATTAAAGAAAAATCGGTACCTGCCAATAAGACACTTTCCTAACCTCAAAAATTATCCAAAGGGAAAAGAACCATGGATGTTGACTTTAACATGAGTTTCAAATTCATCGCAATATCATGCTTAATGAGATGTTTTTCATGTTCCATTCCTGCTTAAGCCAACCATTATTTCCTCGAGATAAATTCCTGCATTCTAGCCATAAAGAAGCATGCTAGTAAGAATTATAAAAAAAAAAAAGGCAAACCCTCTAGATATTGAATCTGAGATCATTAATTTATCATTTATGTCTAAAATGAATAATTAATAGATACAAATTTTAGGAAATGGCCAGATACTAAGAGCCCTCGTTTCTAGATAGACCCTCATCTTAATTAAAAAATTCATTTAAGTAACTCTTCACAATTTAAACCCATAAGAAAATTGCAGATTGGAAGTCTAATAAATACCTCACCGAGTAGAGCAAGCTTAGAACACAGATTTATAGAGGAAAACTCACTTATCACTAATGATGCAAAAGTTTTATATTTCTCCCTAATTTTCCAACTCTTTCAAATCGTCAATTATTTATGCATGGTTTTGGATTCATTGTAAAGGAAAATTACGACATATATCTAATCCAAGAGAAAATCATCACCATACTATAAAAATAAAATTGCAGGTTTTCTATTCCACCACTAAATATATAATTATCCTTGACTGATTTAATCTTGTATTCTCAAATAGTAGTAGTTGCAGAGATCTAAAGATGGATTTTAGTTGCAGAGATCTAAATATGGCTACACTAAAATTTCCAAACTAATTTTGAGTACCTATATTTTGGATTTCCAGTCTATTAACGTTAGGGTTAGTCACGGGTTAGTTTCACACTTCATCATAAATAAATCTAAAAACTAATATGAATTTATCAGGTCTCTATCAAATAAAAATATAAGTTTGTTAACAAGTATTTGATATAGTAATAAAACTTTAAATTGTTTTAATTGATGTTTCAAAATATTTTCTTATTCAATATTAATTGCATTTTTTAAGGTGATCTCTCCATCTTGCATCTGTGCGTTGTAAATATTTGCTAAGAATTTTTGGGTAGACAAAATTTGTTGCCTTTCCATGTTTTTTCACTTCTCTAACTCACGATATTAGTCACTCTGTTAATCTTAACTAAGTATGCATAGAGTCATTTCAAAAAATTTGGATCTATTTGTATTTTTATCATTTAATTTGAAAAGAAAAATATTATGAAAATAAAAATATTAGTTGTCTTGTATTTAGTAGTGGTGGCTTGTATTTGTGACGAGACGATTTTCCAAATATTCCATTTATTCCTGTACTTTTACACCTTTAGGGACAATTTTTATTTTTAAAAGTTTTTTCACACTAAACATAAATACCACATTGATTTAAATATAATATATGCTTTGCATATTCTATATTCAAAGATTAACATTGTTAAATTTGTTTGAATTTTTTTAGAAAGTTAAAATGTTGAAAAAGTTCATTATGTAAGTTACATAATGTTGAAATAAAAACAATTACATGTCAAAGCTTTCATGTTAACCAAGAAACATTGTTACATCAATGGTGTTAACAAAACTGTATACTATATAACACTAGCCGTAGAGTTAAATTTTGCATGGCTAACACGTGGTAACAATGTGCATGTAATGAGATTGATAACTTTAATTTGAAAACAATGTAGGATGTCACTTGTGCCCATAGCCATAAGCCAGGTCTTAGAGGTATGGGAAAATAAGATAGAGCAAAGCAACAAACTAAGTAAGGCTAGAAATGTATTCAGTAAAACCTTATGTGAAGGGAAGATAACTCTCGAAGCCCTCCATGGATCATGTAAGCATTGTTGCAGAATATCTTACAGGAGAAGAGGTATAACTTTCCATTGTATAAATTATACAAAAATATGTATATCAATGGATTCAATCCAATGATGCAATATTCTAAAGCAAGATATTGAATCCTTCTACAAATAAATTTCAGAAAATAAACACGATCGCCAATCACAACAAGTAAAGAAAGAAGCAAATCAAACCACAAAGGCAGATATTTTCCCCTAGGGAAAGCGTGTTGCTCAAAACCCCTCTATCTTCCATTGTATATTCACCAAGGAATCATGAAATAATTAAAATGCACTCTTATCACAAGAGTCTTCGACACTCTCACACCTGTATCACACTGATCAAAAAAAAATCGACGAACACTTAGCCAATTTTCAGCCTCTACACAACCTGCCTTGTTTGCGCAATTCACGTGGAATGTAATCCCTATTCTTTAGGAAATTCAACCTTCCAAAACTGCGCAATTCTCATGGGAAATCCTAAGGTTGTTTTACTGCATGCAGGCAACCTACTAATGATACAACTGATAGTTAACATCCCTTTAACCTTTGTCTCCACTGGGTCTCCACTAGAACTGACATGCATGCAACTATTAACAATAAACCATCAGTTACATGACGGATCACTGCATGTGAATTAAATATTATTTAATTCACTTGACCTCTCACTAGTGCAACAAACAGTTACAACCAGTTCAACTGATTTTAACTCAATAAGTTGAGTTAACTAATTTCTCATGCATTAAACTAATGCACTAACTGCATCTCAAACTCCATAACTAATAGAATCACTCTGCATTTCTCACCAACCACCCTCAACTCGAAATTCATGAGCTAAATGATTTTATCACACTCATTTAACTATTACAAGTGATTATGAGATAAGATTACATTTTATTGTCCAATTTAATTAAGGGAAAATTAAATTAGACACACATTTCTTGTTGACTTTTCAAGACTGCCTCTCAACAAGAAAGGGATTATCAGCTACCTCAATCCTGCCTCTATGGTATTCAAATTTTCTCGTAGTGAGTGCCTTCTTCATAATATCTGCATCCTGATCTTCTGAGGGAATGCACTGAAGTAACATAATGTGCCTCTTAACACAATCTCTGAGATGGTGGTACCAGATGTCTATGTGCTTGGACCTATAATGGAATACGAGATTAACTAAGAGTTTAATGTAACTCTAGTTATCACAATTTATCACAGTGAGATCCATCTGATGACCAAACAAACCAACTAGAATCTTCCTCATCCAGATGGCCTCACATGTAGCCTGACTTGTTACCATGTACTCTGCTTCGACTGAACTGAGTGCCACAGATCTATGCTTCCTGTTGTACCAAGAAATTGTTGTCAATCCTATGCTGAAGATCCATCTTAATGTGCTCTTTCTATCTGATGGACTGCCTGCCCAATCTGCATCAGAGAAGCCTTGAAGATTCACTCCCTCTGTCCATATGTACCATAATCCATACTTTGTAGTGCCCCTGAGATATCTCAAGACATGCTTCCCCGCCTTCCAAAAGAGCTTGGTCAGCTTAACCATATCTTGACACAGTTGGTTAACTGCGTAGCAAATTTATGGTCCGGTGTTCACCAAGTACATCGGTGAATCCACAAGCTGCCTGTAAACATTAGCATCCACTACCTCACCTGAATTAGCATCCTCCTTCCTCCAGTTTCCTGGAAGAGGATTCTCCATGGGTTTATATCTCTCCATGTGAAACTTACTCAGAATCTCTTTGGCATAGTTGCCTTGAGAAACAAATAGCTCAGCATCCAGCTGCCATATTTCCAAACCAAGGAAATAGATAAGGAGTCCCATGTCCTTCATCTCAAACTCTCTTATAAGATCCTCCTTGCAAGAATTTATGAGCTTCTCATCACCTGTCAAAATTAGATCATCAACATAAAGTACGATAAGAAAGAGCTTACCATAAACCACAATCTGGTACAGGTTCGCATCCGCTTCACTCTTCGTGAAGCCCAACCTAGTGAAATAGATGTCAATCCTAGTGTAGCAAGCACGAGGTGCTTGCTTCAGCCCATACAGTGCTCTCTTGAGTCTGCAAACATGGGGCTCAATGTCAAAGGTATCAAAACCTTCTGGCTGCTCTATGTACACTTCTTCCTCAATAACTCCATTGAGAAACACAGTTTTCACATCCATCTGATGTATCTTCCACCCCATCTACACTGAGAGTGCAAGGATAGATCTAATCGATGAGTACCTCACAGCTAGTGAAAAATTATCCTCATAGTCAATCCCCTCAACTTGTGAGAATCCCTAAGCTACAAATCTAGGATTTTACTTCTCCACACTCCCATCTGCCGCCTGCTTCACCTTATAGATCCATCTAGATCCAACCACTGATCTGGTCTTGGGAAAACTTCCCATGCACTATTTTTTACGATGGAGTCATACTCCTCAACCATGGGGTCAACCCAAGTTGGTTTTTGCACTGCTTCTTCAAAGGAGGATGGTTTTGTCACAATACACTTGCTCATAAGAGGCATGTATCCAGTAAACCTGTCTGGAGACTGCATAGTGAAGTAAGTGCTCCTACATGTTCTACCACATAAATTCTCAATCTATCAGCTTCCGTGGTGCACCTTCTACCATGTCTGGTGGATGGCTCTGCATGAGTGTTTTTTCCACTCCAAGATCCTCTGTAAGTGGTTGCTCCACATATTGAGTTTCATTCTTTGGAACCAAGAGTTCCTCCTCTGCATGCAAATCAAGCTCCCTCTCGAGGGAAAATCACATGGCTTTCTCCTCAACAAATTTTATATCTCGTCTCACAACGTTCATCCTGTTGTTTGGAAAATACACCCGATAGTTGTGGGGAGTATCCATGTACCCCACAAATATCCCGATCTCAGCTATTGGTTCTAGCTTCTTCCTGGAATCTTTGGCCACATGGTAATATATATATGAGCCAAAAATTTTAAAATATGAAACGTCATGTTTCTTACCAGAAAAAGGCTCCTCTGGTGTACTCATGCCAAGTATCTGATGAGGACTACGGTTTTGCACAAATACCGCTATGTTGCATGCTTATGCCCACAGATGCAATGGTAGGCCCTGATCATGCAACATCGCTCGTGCCACACCCACAATTGTTCTATTATTTCTTTCTGAAACCCCATTCTGTTGTGGGTTTTGAGGTGCAATCAACTCTCTATGAATTCCTTCTTTGCTACAGAAGTCCTTGAATTCATTGGAAATGTACTCACCACCATTTTCACTCCTAAGAGCCTTCACATGCTTCCCCGTGTCTTTCTCAACCAGTGCTTTGAACTCACAAAATTTTGAGAATGTCTGATATTTCTTCTGCATGAAGTAGATCCAACACTTTCTAGAAAAATCATCAACAAAGATCACATAATACTTGTGCTTTGTTTTCGAAGCTGTAGATAATGGTCCACACACGTCTGAGTGAAATCTCTCAAGGATTTTCATTGCTCAGTTCTCCTTCTTGTGAAAAGTGGCTTTTGCATACTTCCCCATGGTACATCCCTTGCATGTTTCTATCTATGCAAGGGTATCTTTTGGAAGCCCCATAGAAATCTGTTGCATGAACTTCAAGGCTTTGTGGTGTAGATGGACCAATCTCTTGTGCCATAACTCACCCTCATCCCAACTCACCACTCTATTTTCCTTACCCATCAATGTTGTGCAGCCATCTACATCAAGTTTGTAGAGATTCTTCACACGAATCCCAATATTCTTAGCTTGTCCTGTGGCTTTGTGTCGAGGGAAATATTTCCCTTCAGTGAAACCACATCATAACCTCTATCCTCCAACATTGCAACTAAAACTAAATTATTTTTCAAGCCTGGTACATGAATTACATATTTTAATAAGAAGGGTTTACCTGATTGTCTCTGGAAATTAACTGTACCAATCTCGGTAGCGCTATACCTCCTATCATCACCCATTTCAATATGCATCAGGAGGTCCTTCTCTTCCAATCTACTGAAAATTTCTTTGTCTCCCATCATGTGGAAATATGCACTACTATCCAAGTACCACACTGATCCCATCGCACTTGACACCATGCATGCGATGAGCATGAATTCCAACTCAAATTGTGAGGCCAAAGCCTCACCAGATGCAGATCCTGAAGCCTTCTTGTTCTTCTTCTTTTTTGGATAATTAGTGGCATAATGTTCATGCTCGTGACAGTGAAAACACTTCACTTCGGACATTTCGTGCTTCTTGCCTTCTTTTTGGGTCTCAGATTTGGAATAGGATTTCTTTCCCTTCCCCTTCTTTTCCTTACTAGCCAAGCCTCAATTTTCTTCATCATCTATCTTAGATGAAGATCCATCCCTGGTATTTCGCCTGAATTCTTCTTGCACCAAATCCGACCAAAGTCGCTCCCAATCTAGCAACTTCTCCCTCCCATTCATAGAGTCCTGATAACTATGCCAACTCTTGGGAAGGCCTAGAAGAGCTAGGATCACCAAGTCATAATCCGCAACAATAATTCTGACACTCCCAAGCTCATCTCAACATTGGAAAAACTTGGTTAAATATTTCAGAATAATGTTGCCTTTCTCCATTTTTATTTTCATGAGATTGTCCTTCAATGCCAATTTTTTGTGGTCACTGCTACCCTCAAACAGATCTGTCAAAGTCTTCCACATTGCATATGGAGTTGCTTTTCCATGGAGACTTGAGACAGTGTGGTCTCATACTCTCTCCAATAAGATCATCCTCGCCTTTTCAATTTTCTTTTGCCAAGCATCAAGAAGAGAAACATTTGTTGTTGCGGGTTTTGGAATGTCATTATCAATGAATTCTTTCAACCCGTTTTCCTCCAGAACTGCCCCCGTCCTATCTTTCCATGCAATACAATTGGAACTTCCCTTGATTTCATACACCAATTTCAAGCCATTGAAATCCAAATTGATCCTGATCTTCCTGTCGCACCAAAGAATAATTTTGCAAATTCGATTTCTATTCAACATAAACTCAATTTATTCTCCACTGTAGTGATTTACTGCACTCTGATACCATGTAGAAATTATAAAAACAATATGTATATCAATGGATTCAATCCGATCATGCGATATTCTAAAGAAATATAATAAATCCTTCTACAAATCAATTGCATAAAATAAACGCGATCGCCAATCACAACAAGTAAAGAAAGAAGCAAATCACACCACAACACAGATGTTTTCCCTTGGAAAGATTTCTGCTCAAAACCCCTCTATCTTCTATTGTATATTCACCAAGAAATCATGAAACAATTACAATGTACTCTTCTCACAAGAGTCTCTTGCACTCTCACAACTGTCTCACACTTATCCAGACCAAATCGACCAACACTTAGCCAATTTTCAGCCTCTGCACAGCATGCCTGCCTTGTGCAATTCATGTGGAATGCAATCCCTATTCTTTAGGAAATTAAACCTTCCAAAACTACGCAATGCTCATGGGAAACCTTATGGTTGTTTTAATGCATGTGGGCAGCATACTAATGATACAAATGATAGTTAACATCCCTTTAACTTTTGTCTCAACTGGGTCTCCACTGGAATTGACATGCATGCAACTATTAATAGTAAATCATCAGTTACATGACATATCACTACATGTAAATTAAATATGATTTAATTCACTTGACCTCTCACTAGTGCAACAAATAGTTACAACTAGTTCAATTGATTTTAACTCAATTAGTTGAGTTAACTGATTTCTCATCCATTAAACTAATGCACTAACTGCAACTTGAACTCCATAACCAATAGAATCAATCTGTGTGTCTCACCAACCACCCTCATCTCGAAATTCATGAGCTAACTAAGTTTATCACACTCAGTTAACTATTACAAGTGATTATGATATAAGATTACATTTTTTTTGTCCAATTTAATTAAGGAAAATTAAATTAGACACACATTTCTTGTTGACTTTTCAACAATCATCATGTATCTACATTTTGCATTAATTTCATTGTTTTTCCTACCTACATTCAACCTTTCAGGGGTTCTTATGCTAGTCATAGAATCGTTTCTCTCAAAAAACGCAAACAAATCTCTTGTTGTGCTCCAATTTCAGCCACTATTTCTTGGGAAAATTAGTTCAATTTTATTTTTAGAGATTACAAGCCGAAGTTTATTTGATTGAACTTCTTTCTCCCATTATTATATCCATTTTTTCAATAGAATATTCATTTACATGAAAATTTTATGTATTAACATGCCATTTTTTACAGTATTCTAGTGAACATACATCTCATGATCCCATGAATTACTTGAATATGAGGTATGCCCTTTATTCTAGAAGATTTTATTTGTCTTATAATGTTACCATAATATTTATTTAACATTAAGGTGTTTGGGTTTCAGTTTCAAGTATGGGGCTTAAGGAAATATGGAATAAGTATATTTTTGGCATTTGGTTTAGGATAAGGTAGCATAGATTCAACCAGAAATCGTTCACTGACAGGAATAACGTGAAAATGGTCAGTCTGTTTGTGGAGAATATGACCCTGATTTCCTATGAGAGAAACATCGAAAACCATTTAGGAAAGCCTTATTTCCTAGGCTATAGGCTCATTAATAATTCAGAAGTACCAATTCCCATCCCCATGGTCATGCGAGTACCATTTAAATGGACATGCAGTAGTAAATGATATGCGTCGTCGGATGGGCTATGATGGATTTTAGTATGCGCAGTCTGATGGGCTATGATGGATTTCGTTTGGGGGCCCGATGAAACGAATTTGCTTGAGGTTCATCTACGAGTCAAATCAAATTGAAGGGAATAAGCTAACCATTCGATGGAATTCCCTTTGGTTTTTGCGCCCCCCGATGACCGACAAGTCCCTTCTAGCGAATGTGGGTCCCACGGCACCCTCCCATCTCTATCCCACGACATTATCGTTTGAAGGTTTGTGTTTAGGATTCAGCCGCCATTTCCATTTCCCCTCACCTACACATGGGGGCAAACCACAAATGCAAATATTTTCCCTCATTCCTCGAGCTGGATGAACACACTAGCACATTTGGCCCAATTTCCGACAGTCAAAATGTCGCTCTTGCGACACATAGGCGTCCCAAGAGTGACACTTTGAGGAGGGGAAAAACGTCGGTTCTCATAACGTTGGACTTCGGACACTTGACTTAATTTTTGGTAGAGAAACACTAATTCTGACGTTTCTTTGTTGGTGTCACAATTTCGACATTTCAAATTTTCCGTCGCTCTTCCGACGTTTCATGCTTCGTCGCTCTTTCGACATTTCTAAGTGTCGCAATTCCGACGCCAACAAACACCATAACCGATGTTTTAGGCATTGCTCTTACGACCAAAATACCTGTCGCTCTTCTGACCAAAATAAGTGTCGCTCATCCGATGCTTCTAAACGTCAGAATTTTGACGGAAAAAAAATAAATAAATAAATAAACGTCGAAATACCAATGAAAACACAGCTTTATTTAAAAAAATAAATAAACGTTAGTATTCCGACGGACACAAAACGTTGTTTAAAAAAATATATAAGCCAAAATAGTATGGCCTGAAAATCAAAGGCGATATGAAAAGTCACATCAAATTTTTTAATACACAAAAATTTAAATGTCAAATGTTTATAGACATAAAACATTGTTTTAAAAAAACCTAACATCAAAATAGTATGCCCCGAAAATCAAAGGCAAGACCAAAAGTCACGTTAAATTTTTTAATACACAAAAATTTAAATGTCACATTAAATTTTTATAGACAAAAATCATTGTTTAAAAAAACTAACCGTTAGAATAGTATGGCCCGAAAATCAAAGGAAAGACCAAAAGTCACGTTAAATTTTTGAATACACAAAAATTTAATTGTCATGTTAAATGTTTATAGAGACAAAACATTGTTTAAAAAAAAATAAAGTCAAAATAGTATGGCCCGAAAATCAAAGGCAAGACCAAAAGTCACGTTAAATTTTTGAATACTATTGATTTGATAAATTTTACATAGTCCTGCTCATGTGATAAATTCCATGATCATTGTAAAGACAATGTATGACACTCAGATGAAAATTTCCTAAGCTTCACATGGCATAATGAATACATTGTCAATAAAATCTAATAAATGCATTGAAATTGGGGGCTTTACTTGTCAAGTAACCAGTAAATTTGTTTATTCAACATCATGATTTGCTGAAATTCAGACAAGATGCTTCATGATAATTAATAGAGAGGCACATGCAAAAAAAATAAAAGTGGATATCCACAAATATCTTCCTCAAGTATTAATAAATGAGTGTGGTGGTTACGCTTAAAATACATGTTCACGTGTCTAGAATACAACCATTTTCCTAAATTATACATGAAAAATGAGCTCATTAAATGATACACTTCGAATAATTGTTTAGTGAGAAACATATGATGCGACTACATGCTGAATTAATACAAGATTCTCTTAGGATCCCATGAAGAAAATCAATTATTTGATGTTGCAATCCTGCAATCTGGTTCAAAAAGGGCACCTTTTTGGATTACCTACCATAAGCCAAATGAGAACCTCCAAATCAATGTAAATTTGTAAATACAGGACTGTCATGATGAAATAATCAGAACGTAAAATAAAGTCCATATACAACAAGCTCTACAAAAGCATCCTCTACAACCCTATGACATAAGGTCAGTCCATTGCCTCTTGCAGTGGGCAAAATTCCCCAATTATTCAATCTCCCTCGAATCTAGTTCAATACTTTGTAGACAATAGAGTTGAAGAATGTTACCAAATGCTGTAAAAAAAAAAAAGTTAAAACGTTAAAATATGAAATAACAAAATCTATACTCTATAAATATTTTACAATGCCCAAAATGTATCTAGGATTAGTCTATAGAACACAATTCTAAATCCTAAAATTACCAAGCACATTTGATATATTAATAACAAACTACAGGTGAGAAAAAATTCAAGATTGGCCAAATTTGTATATCCATGATCACAATCCAAAAGTATGATTGAACTAAACGAACTGATTATAGTGTGCAATGTGTGTGCACAAGGCACATAATCACAGGGAATGCAGACGAGAATTTTGGCATGCCAAAAGCATAATTAAATTAGAGTGTGATGCAATAAATGCACATACAGCAAAGCATAGGCACAAAACACAGGCACACAAGCAATGGAAACCCAAGAGAGCAGTTAAAACAGAACAGAGATACATTTGCATGTCCTATTATTTTAATGGTTTAGCTTACCAGTGTTGTAGAGATAATGCAGGGGACTAATGATTATTCAGGGTAGAGTTTCTTGAAATGGTTAGTATGATTGGTATTTTTTTGCTCTGCAGCACTGGTATGTTGACCCATTTACACTTCTATTTTTCATTAAAAAGAAAAGTGTTTGGCGCAGTTGCTTGGTGTACAGAGATTCCATCGTGGACCCCTAAGGCAGTTAAACCCTCTATTAATTAACATGGGCCGTTGTCCCTACCAGGAATCTATCTCAATTTTCAAGTGCCTTTTGGAAGCTTACTGTGCTTTCTTTATTTCCTGGGTTTACACATCACAATCTCTGAGTTTGGTCTTGGCCGATGGAGAGCTCTTGGTTCCTAATATCCACCATTCTGTCTAAACATCTTAAGGGGTCCCAAAGGCTACAGAGGGAATTAAGAATATTTTCACAGGGGCTTGGGCATACTATAGCACAACCTCACTTGCATGTTGTAGTACCTGATGATAATTTGTAAGACCTCAAGGATGAAGCAAGGCAATATATAAAAATGTGATGTCTCAGATTGACAAGACTGGTGAGGGAAGGGGCAGTATATCACAATATATTTAGCATTCAAATCATTGCATGGAGGGAGGTTCTTTGTCCCAAAATTAAGGGGGTTTCATAAACCAATTTCATGTCTAGATTGGTCATGACCTAAAGTATATTAATCATTATTATTATTATTATAAAATATGTGGGTGAACTAGTATATGCTTTTTCTTTTATTAGCAACTTGTTGAAGCAATTGGCAAGATGTTAATGCTTCAACCTTAACAGATTTTCAGTCTGAAGTCCTTGCTCATATCCTAGAAGATGAATATGTTCTCTTAAATTATAGACTTCACGAAACAAGAATTCTTTATGTCATAAACTATCCCGAGGATAAATTCCATTATCAAATGGAAATTTGCAGTCACAACATCCACATCCATGGGCATTTCCAGTTTGGATTCAGCGAGATGTGCAGTGCAATAGCACAGATCAGATGTTAAGATCTACTTCGCAAGCCACTGATCAAGTGATGCCACATTTATGGGAGGCCATAATAAAATTTGTGCATGTGAGCCTTTTTGTTGACCATCGAAATGTTCAGTACTCTTCAGTAAATAATGAACCATGAGTCCTAATATGAAAGGCCAATGAATAATGATCTTCATAAACATAGTAAACAAATGACTTATAACGGTTATGGGTCAATGATGTGAAAACTGAAACAAAGGATGGAGACAGATTGGGAGATGCAAGAAGTACTCATTAGGCTAGTAATAGGGAACAACTCAGTTTTCAAGAATGGATTCAAACCTTCTTTTGAATCTAGTGATGTCTTTGATTTCGGTGGTCTATGCCCTTGTGTGGATGAAAACTCAAGTTGCACATGTGAATGGGAAATTATATATACATATATATATATATATATATATGAGCATGTGAAACAACCTTTTGAAAGAAGATTTAACTTCATCAACCTGAGCTACATATTTGAGCCGACTTCAAGTGCATATAAACACAAGTGCTGACTTATGTCTTGACTAAATTTGGTTCATTTAATTTTTGTTTACCTCGAAGGAAAGGAGGATGTAATTTTCCCTCCAAAATGATTTCTTATGGAAGGAAAAAATAGCCTATCTGGCCCCGTAGGCTATAATCATAGAAAAGGGGTAAAAATCCAAATTTTCCAATCTGTGGTAACATTGTGCAAAAGCTGGGTCAGCTGGGGAAAAAAGACCCAAAATTGGGGGTTGATTACATGACCCTTCAAATGAGGAAGCCCATGGAAAAGTCTATAAATAGATAATAACTGAGATCAAATCAATCATCATCAAATTGGAATTGAATTGTCTCTGTTTTCTTTAGCTTGAGGCTTCAAGGGTTTAAGACCCCTTTCTCCTCTACTAATTACAGTGATTAAAGGTTCCACCTTAGCAAACCTTTTTTTAATCTTCTGTTCTGTTTTGGAAAAGAAGGAATTTATCCATCTGGAAGACTCACGCTCGTTGAAGTTTTTCAAGATAAATCTAAGGTGGTTTTAGGTGCATTCTTCTCTTGATAGGTGGTTTGTTCTGTGACAGAATTAAGGAAATTCACTTGTTTTTCATCGGTGGGCAGACTGAGGTACTTTGGCCTCCCTGAAACATAAACTCAACCTTTTTCTAAGGACTTCAACCGTCCTTAGGCAAGTGGAAGACATCTGCAGGCTACAGGGATAAGAGAGACTAGTCTGGTTGTATTTTGGCCACAGACTAACTATAGGGTCGAATCTGAGGCAGAGTTTTGTGCCCTTTTCTATAACAGTTAGGCCTTCCCTAAGACAGATTTTACAAGGATTTTTGGAGATAATTCAGAGGTAGATTTAAGGACCTTCACCAAGATAGTTGGTCAATATCCTTACACAGTTAATTACTATTCTGAAGTAAATCAGTTGTTGTCCTGAGGCCCCTTTGGCTACCTTCTAAGGTTAAAGTTGGACAGACACTTATAACAATGAGACAACATTGGGTAATCAGCTAAGGAGTGAATCCTAGACTATCCTCTCCTCTCTTAGGGCACATTCCAGGAATGTAACTCCCTGTAGAATATCGTTCTAAGTACTAAAGTTGCTTGTGTATGTTGAGGATAATAATTCAGTGCAATTTTCCTGATGATTCAATCTATCTGCAGAGTTTCCACTGAAGAGATTTTGAGTTATAGTGCTCCTTTAGCAGTCAATCAAACTAACCAGAACAGGTTCCATATATTGTATAGGAATACAAATAATCTAGTAGCTTGAGTTACTTGATAGACAATGTTGTATTTGGTTGAGTAGTTTTCTGGTTTTTGAAAGGATTAAGTCTGTGAAAATGGGCAATTGAGAAATATCATTTTTCTGTTGAATGTATTATAAATTTGTTGGGCAATTACTTATTTTCATTGTTGATTAATTATGGTTGATAAGTTTTTCCTACCATTTATTGAATGATCTGTGCAATTTATGAGGAATGCTTGCTGTTGTGTAAAAAGAAAAAATATTTATTAAACTTCTGTGTAAACCCTAGAGGTAATAAGAAGACCTAGGATACAAAATTTCCCTAGGACACTTTAGAGGAGACCCACCACGCACACTGAAATTTCACTTTGGAAGATACTTGAAGACTCACTTGCATGACAAGAAGAGCTTTTACAGCCTTGGAATGTTTGGAGGGTTGTTTATCGACACACATGTCCAAGTGGAGGAGGATTTGGGAGTGTAACTTGCATGCTTTATGGAAGAGATACACACATTTTTCAAGCCTTTGAAAGATGTAAAATCCACTTGCCATCCATATTATACCCTTTTGAAGGCAATTCTTCAGTCTTTATCATTTATTATTGTACATGTGGCATGGTAAGCCCATCTTTATGTATTTTAAATTAGTTAATTAGAGAAAGGTGTTTTATCCCTACATATGCTAGATTAGGGGATTCTACTCGAAATGTTAATTTTTTAACATGAAGGAAGTTGAGCATCTCTCTATAAATAGAGATGCACTTCCTCATTTTCAAATCATGGTTAGACTGGGGGAGAAATCTCTTCGCAGATTTTGAAAATTTGTTGGATCAATTTTGTCCTTTCAATTGGAGCTATGAATGGACGACTAAATGCACCTCATTGAGGAGATGATTTTGTGGATGACTTAAAAATTTCTAGACTTTCATGACTAGAGTATACAATGATTTCTCAACTAAATAGTCTCTCTATTATTTTAAACCCTAGGAAGAATTCTAGGGGTGAATCTTCCCTTGAGTTTATCTTGGAGCATGTAAAAAATGCTAGGTGGATCTTCTAGAGTTAGAAGTGGGAAACCCCAATCATCACCCATATGCTAAGTGAAAAGGCACTAATATTCTATCATTCTTTCAATATTATTTTCTTAAACAAACTCCAAACCATTTTTCTGGATTTGTTGTGCATATCAACTTGTCTTTCTCATAGAAAGAAGGTAATTTTGGTATCTTGGAGGCCTTATGCTAGCATTCCTGAACAAAATATGTGAATCCTATTATAATTTATCCCTTTGTAGCTATAACACACCAAAATTGGACTATTAATTGTAATGTACATGTAGGCAAGTAGGCAACAGGTTAGCTTTGTTAATAGAATAGCTACCAATAAAGGTTGTTCCCATGTTTATTTAGTAGCAAACCAGATAACAACACATGTGATGAACATTGTAAATAAGAAGAACAAGACAACTGCGATGAAATCACACACGATCAAGAATCATTTATGGATCTTTGTCAATTCTTTGATTGAAAATCCTGCATTTGTATCCCAAACCAAGGAGACACTGACAACTCGTCAAAAAAACTTTGGTTCAAAGTGTGAACTCTCTCAAGAGTTTTTTAAGAAAGTTGTTAAATGTGGAGTTGTTGAGAACATATTATCATGGGAAGACTTCAAACAGAGTAAGGATCTTAATAAAACTAATGGAACCAAGAGACAAAGGTTAACTGGTATCACCAAGATTGATAATGTAAATGATGCAGGAAGCAAGAATTATGAGAAATGCACTATGATTTTAACTGAGGGAGATTCAGCCAAGGCCCTTGCGATGGCAGGGTTGGTTGTTGTTGGTCGAAACCATTATGGTGTGTTTCCCCTCAGAGGTAAGTTGATGAATGTAAGGGAATCCATCCATAAATAGATAATGGAAAATGTTGAGATTCATCATATCAAGCAAATCCTTGGTCTGCAGCGTGGAAAGGAATATGACAGTGTCAAATCTCTAAGATATGGTCATATTATGATTATGACAGATCAAGATCATGATGGTTCACACATAAAAGGATTGTTGATTAAATTCATGCACTCTTTCTAGCCATCTCTACTCAAGATTCCTTCATTTCTTGTTGAATTCATTTCTCCTATTTTCAAGGTAACCCATAAAAATGGACGGGTATTGTCTTTCTATAGCATGCCTGAGTATGAATCATGGAGAGAATATCTAGGTGGATCGGCATCAAGATGGACCATAAAGTACTATAAAGGTCTCAGTACAAGTACTTCTAAAGAGGGGAAAAAATATTTTAAAATTTTTGACAAACATAAAAAATAATTCATGTGGATAAATGAGGAAGATGGAGATTCAATTGAATTCGCCTTCAACAAGAAGAAAATAGAGACTGGAAAGAACTAGCTAAGACATTTTGAGCTGGGAACATATTTGGACCAGAATGACACACTTATCAAGTACATCAACATTGTAAACAAGGAACTGATCCTATTTTCCATGGCTGATTTGAAAAGATCCATCCCATCCATGGTTGATGGTTTAAAACCAAGGCAAAGGAAAATATTATTTTTCTCTTTCAAGAGAAATTTTGTTACACAAGAAAAGGTTGCCCAATTCTCGGGTTATGTCTCAAAGAATTCTTCTTACCATCACGGTGAGCAGAGTCTTCCTAGCACAATTATTGTAATGGCACAAGATTTTGTTGAAAGTAACAACATTAACCTCCTTGCTCCACTTGGGAAATTTGGTACCAGAGCCCAGGGTGGAAAATATCATGCAAGTGCTCGATATGTTTTCACATGCCTGTCACCAATAACACGCTTCTTGTTCCCAAAAGATGATTATGTACTCTTGGACTACTTGAATGAAGATGACCAAAAAATTGAGCCAACGTGGTATGTGCCAATTATTCTAATGGTCCATGTAACTAGAAGTGAAGGAATTGGAACTGGTTGGAGTTCCTTTGTACCTAACTACAACCCAATTGAATGCAATAAGATGGATATGATAGAATGGTGGCTATATCACCATAACTAGAACAAGTAAGCAGTTGGAACCTGTGACTCCAACTACATAGCGCTAATACAAAGTGTAAAGAGTGCTAATACTACATATTCAACAAGCAATGGAAGCTCAGCTTATTAGGGAGAATACTAACAACGCAATAGTAACTAATATCACTATTACTTATTGTATGTATAAGCTTCTATCATATCCATAGGAGTTACCAACCCAGCTTAACTAGTACAATAGGGATATGCTTATATTCACAATACATAGCAAGTACTCTAAGATATCATGTTCAAAGCTTATAACAGGTTAAGAAATAACATGATTCTTTTAATTATGGTTACTAATCTAATATCAATCATAATAAAGCCTTGATAAGAAAATCATGTTATATAGTTATCATGTTGGTTATGTCATTACCTATCGCCATTTCATGAGTACTAGTAAGTGGAACTTGATTACAACAAGTAGAGTTCAAGCTTGATGTTGAATATGAACTAATACCACATCTTCATCATATCAAATATTAGGGAGATACAGTATCCATGTACAAAAAATATATATAGAGTAAGAACCTCGTATTCATTAGAGATTCCAGGTGATCAAGTAACATGGTATGCCCATGATATATGTAAAGCTTACATATGATATTGCTTGTATTTCACCTATTGCTTAAGCTTAGAGCTTGAATACCATCTATATTATGGATAATGCTTGGATATGTATAAAAAATACAGTAAGCTTAGCTGTAGTTATAAAAGGGTGTATATTACTAATATAACCATAACCTTCTTAGTAATCATAATAAGGAGAGTAATACTCATAGCTTAAATTGATACACATAGTACGTGTATTAGTTGCAACTACTATGTTCTATCAAATTGATGCACATGTTATATATAAATATTAATGATTATAGCACTATGATTTTGTATGTATTCAGATTATTTTTGCTTACTCAATTACACATAACACATGCAATATCACTAGTGCCAACTAAGTGTGTTAGCTCTTTTATTACCCCGGGATATAAACTATGTTCTAATTCCATTGCTTTATCATTACTATTAGGATATGAATCAAATAAGAGTCTAATTTTAATTACTAAGCTTAGATTGATCTGTGTAATAGCTTGAATATGGTTAAGATATAGCTTAGATATTTTTGAATAGGGAAACATAGATCTCTATAGGGATAAACTTCATATGGTCATGATATAGGTAGAGATATTTCACTATGGCTTGTGTAATGGTCCACTCAATTTAATGCTAAGCTTAACCAATCATAAAATATCATCTATTATATAAACATTAGCAATCAAAATGTGTTTTACTTAAGGTTTAGATACACATGTTTGCATAGAGCTAGTAAGGCTATGTACTTATTACTATGATTCTGATCAATGTTAATAAGGCATGAAATGAATAGGGAAACGTAGATCATTACGTCATAACAAGGAGCTTAGCTTAATTATGTAGTTCCTGGTCACTGTAATCTAAGACCTGTATTAAGGATATCATGTTTATACGAATATGTGTTATTCCATTACGTGTAGTTACATCAATAAAGCTTGGTCACTGATTCAATGGACATTATTCATTAGTACTAATAACATAGTGAAATCAATAAGCTTATAGATTCAATAGAGCTTACTACTAGCTTAACTAAGGGATATAGTGATAGTTACTAAGCTTAAGATGGGTATCATAGGTACGATACAATATCTTATACCAATCTAATTTTAGTTCCATATAGTTGTTATCATTGTAACTAATACATGGGAATCATAGAAGAGAGATAAGGATGAATACATTACTTGTCTTAAGCTAATCCAAATCTTTTCACTAATCAAAGTTGGAAAGAGCGTATTCAATGATATCGAGCTAGAACAGGAACAAGCATATCTCAGTATTGAGCTTACGTTACACCTATTTCCACATTAGCTATTGGAATACAAGATGATTTATTAGCTAGAATATTGTATGCTATTACTCTATCCTTAACCTGTATGATGAATATGGACATTGTAGTATACACTAGAGTAACATTGAAATGTACTTTTTATAAAAGACCAACATGAGATAATGTAGATTAGGGAAACACTATCCTCATATAAACTATACAAGCTTATGTATCTAGATATGATCTGAGCCTATACTACGATATGGATATTTTTTATCACTTTATTATGATATATTGATTGGCCTAGGATTAAGGGACATTTCAACATCCCGGAGCACTAGACATTACACCATTCTCTTGGCACCTTGGTACAAGGGTTTTCATGGTACGATTGAACAAACAACTGTAAAGGATAATTGCATGTCTTACACGATTAGTGACATCATAGAGGAAATTAATGAGACAACATTAAGAATTATAGAGTTTCCTGTTCGCAAGTGGACTCAAGATTACAAGGAATTTCTGGAAGCATTAATCATTGGGAGTGATAAGATTAAATAACCATTCATAAGGGAATACAAGGAATATAATACGGATACCAGGGTCCATTTAGAGGTGTCATTGTCTGAAGAGAATATGAATATTTCACTTCAAGGGGGCCATTTAAGGAAATTCAAACTGGCTACTACAATTAGTGCAAGTAACATGCATCTTTTTGGCTCAAAGGGAATCATTCATAAATATGAGACCGCTGAGAAAGTTCTGGAGGACTTCTATCATATCTGTCTTGAATTCTATGAAAAGAGAAAGAAAGTACAATTGGAAAACCTTCAACTTGATTTGCTGAAATTGGACAATAAAGTCGGATTCATCCTGGGAGTTGTAAATGGAGAAATCATAGTGAACAACAGGAAACGTGCAGAGTTGCTACTTGAATTGAAGAGCAAAGGTTTCACTCTATTATCACCATAAAAGTTTTTTCTAAAACTTGGACAGTTTGCCTTGTTTCAATCATGGTATTAGATAGGTGTTAAGTCATTTTAAGTTTTTAGGGGTTAAGTGATAGGGTTAGAGTCTTCTTTTCATTACAAAATAAATTCCAAAAACCTTATCTTATACCTTGAGTGTCTCATATCATGTTTAGAAAGTCTAGTTTTTAACCATTTAAAAAATATATATATGATTAAGCCATGAAACCATGTTTTCGTAGTGAAGACAGTGTTAAAAACTGCTTTTGTGCTACGAAAACGCTGCTCTTTTTGTAGCGCAAAACCCTGAAATTACATTAGGCACGCTACGAAATCCGGGATTTGTAGCATGTCTTGTCAGGTTATCAAATCCATCAAAATTTCGTTAATATTTCATGATTAGGTGTCAGTTAGGAGTCCTTTCTCATACATGCCATCATTCATAACCATCATGACATTCGTTAGAGATCATTTATGTTAGTCATTTTCATATTCGAAAAGGGTTGGTTCCTGGTTTTATCTTCTTATGCAAGAAACACCTCATGCATGCCCTTGTTTCGAATGGTAAGCTCATGGTAAGCAGAAATAAAATTTTTTCTCAGTTATCAAGCAAGGCTAAATCCCTAATCAAGCGAGGCTGAATTCCTAAATCAAGCGAGGCAGCATATTCTGAAATCAAGCAAGGCTAATATTACGAGTTTTCAAGAAACACACAGGAATTTCAAGGGAAATATGACAGAAGAAAGAAAGAACCACAGGTCAGGCCACTGTTTAAGGACGGATCCTGAAAGCATAGAGCCTCTAACCAAGGACAAATCAGTTGATGAGGGACCTTCAAAAAGACAGGATTTTGGAAATTCTATGAAAAATTGCAGGGACGTCATAATCAAGTGAAAAAAGGGTTTGCTCTTCATTTCACAGGTTCAAATACAAAATTTGGAGTCTTAAACTTGCCAATTTCCCCTGAGATCGTATCATTAGTGAGAGAGATTCTAAGGGGAGAAGAAATATGGTTCAAAAAATTCAGGTTTGAGATGGAACCTTGTAAAATATTTCTAAAGCCAGGGTTTGTAGAGACAGACTTAACTAAATCAGTGCCAAGAAGTTACATCAAGAACACCTATGCCAACCTGATCTACAACATTCAAAGGTATTTCACCTGTGGAGGAAGATACCATAAAGTGTATTCTTATCATTTTAAACTCCTGTTGCATTTTACTGGAATGATTTCTTTGGATTTTCCTTTCTTCTTGTTTCAAAGTTTAGCTAAAATGGCAGATAAAGTGCAAATGAAAACTCAATACTGTGAAACTTCACTTTTCCATCATGGTCTAGTCAAATTGATAGTTTTACTTGAACTTCAGAGGATAAACAGAGAATGGTCTACATTTTTTTTTGTGTGTGGATTTGGGGTGGAAACACAAGAAAAAAGTATTAGCCCTAAGGCCAAATAAAAATCACCATCAGAAACCAATTGCCCTGCAAAGACAAGATCAAAAAGATTTGTCAAGTTGAGACCCATAAAGCCTTTAACCAGGCAATCAAAAAAGTTTCAAGAGCTAGATATGGAGTTAGAAATGACAGGAAAAGTTTCCAATTTTTATGAAGAACATATAGACCTATCATCAACAATGCCTGAAGTTGACAAAAATAGAGTTTTTCATACTCTAATAGAAAAGAGCAGTCATGAAGAAATTGAAGAGAAGTTGAGATTAGATAATTTTGAAATTGCTAAGCTCAAGAGGAAAGCAAGAAAACATGCTGCTGAGAAGACAAATTTCAACAGAATAAAGGCTATGTGGGAGGTTGAAAGAGTTTCAAAGCCTGAAACAGTCAGCAGTGAAGCTCAGTGTTTTACCTAGACTGTTCTTGCAATCAAAGAGGCTAGATTTGTGAGAATGATAAATGTTAAATTAAGGACTACTAACAGGAGGTTGAAGAGGCAGATTGAAGACCTGGAAATTCAATTGACAAAATCTGAAGGTAAGTTGCAACAGAGATAAAACAAGGCAACAAGTAATAAATCCTTAAATCAGTTTTGTCATTGAGAAGGAGATTACTTTTTGAGGAAAAAACATTTCCAAGTCAACTTTTTTTGCCTGGTAAGATCTATGGAAATCATTGCAGAAGTTCAAATATCCTTAAGACTACAAATTTTGGAAAAAACTGTGTAAAAGAGGCATACACAGCAGTTTCGTAGCGCGCTGCGAAACTGCTGTAGGTGAATTTTGGACATTTTTCATAGTTTTTTTGGGGGTAAAAACAGTTGATTTCCAAGTTTTGATGCTGTTGATGATGAAGTAATGATCATGTATTATGATTTAAGTATCAAAGCATATGAATGAATGGTTAAAGGAATGTTTTAAAGTAATAAAAATTATGCACTACGAAAACAGCTGTTATTTTCATAGCACAGATATATCTCATCTCTTTTTACCTTTTTTGAAGTTTATTTTTGAACAGGTGGAAGGGTGAGGTTACAAGGCAATGATAGCACATGTCACCTATCTAGAATATTCAATATTTCCAGCAAAAATGTTCGAATATCATCAATGAAGATAAAGGCTTAATTGCAGAAAACATGTTCCCTGGTTTTCAGGACAGATAAGACATGAGTCAGCAGGATCTCATAACAAGGTTAAAGGCATCATCAAGGTCGAAGATATGGAGAAGCAGTTGTCAAAGAGAATATTTAAGTCTTATATACGGTTGGTTTATACATAATAAGGAGTTTCAATCCTATTTGTATTAGGACTCCTAGAGAGACAGTTAACTGTCAATTGTAATTAAGAGTTTGTTTTAGAATAGATAGGTGTCAAACTTAGAAATTCAAATTCTCCTCAAGATGGATAGGGGAATCCAAGATTGTAATGATGACTCTATAAGAGACATGAGGTAGAATTCCTCAAGGTTGGAATTTTTCATTAGCAAGCAAACTGTGTTATTGTAGTAGACTGTGTATTTTCAGCTTAATACAGATTGGTTTTACTAGTCAGGATTCACAAAGATTTTTTTGGTGTTTGATCTCTCTATGGCTTTCCTCATCTACCTATTTACAGTGGTATGAACATGTGTTACTTATAATTCATTGGAAAATTCTCTAACTTCCTTCGCATGTTTGTATACTATGTTTTATTCACTATGTTATTGTTTTGTTTATAAACCTAAAACTCTAAGTGCCCTGACTTCCATGTTGAGCTGATGTTGATGTTTTGTTGAAACATATCTTGACTCCATAGCCCAATAGATGTTTGTTAATCAGTAATTCAACCAGTTATACACTTTTATCCATTTTATTCCTAGATTTAGCCATATAATCCTTAATCCAAAATCTTAAACCTGTTGAGAGAGCCCTCTCAGGTTGAGGAGGCTAAGCCTCAACCAAAAGATTGGTTTGAAAGAGTTACTCAGAGTCTACTTGATCAGCAGCCTATCAGGGTCAGATTTTGTGATAACACACTCCATTCCCCAAGAAGGGAAAACCTATTGAGGCTTCTATTGCCAGGGCAATAGCAGATGATGAAGAGTCTCCTGAAGACAACATTGAGACAGTAAAGGGTGTTCGTGTTGCAGATTATGAGTATCTTCTATCCATGGATTGTTGTGGATTATATGAGTGCCTATGAGAGTGTTGGCATGGTTTTGTTCATGGATTATTCATTTATGGGTACCTTTAACCGACCCCTGCCACTCCATATCCTGACGCTCCTATTTTCATGATCTCATATATTATCAATGGATCCATTATATTTGTTGATCCTTGGGTGGGACAAAATCCTTCAAAAGTAGAGTATTATGGAGCAAAAATGTCATTTAGTGTGGTATAGATTGCCTACTATGTGATCCAATTGAAATCCGGTAACCCTAACTCAGGTCTCGAGTAAGATGTGGACCTTGATAAGTATTCTTTTCATTTCTCTTCTGTCGATTGTCCGTATTCCAGTCATCTCCTTAAAACTGAGCTACCTTCTGATGAGACCATCTTGGAGGCCATGTTGATAATTGATTGGCCTTGGGAGGGGTTACATCATCGCTCATATTTTCTCCCTAGTCTGGTCGAAAATTGATGTTCAAAACAGAGTTTATACTGGAAATGTTGGGTGATACCAATCTCTCATTATGGCACATGATGTTTATTCCAAAGGGGAATTGTCAAACATATTCAATACTATACACATCGGCATTTTAGTTAAAATATACCTTAGTGATGCTCATGATTAGATGTCGGTATTGATTTAAGGGAAGGTATTACAGCCAGTAAGGAAAGGTAGGGAAGGTCTTTAGGTTATGCCTAGCTTTCAATTAACCCCAGCTCGCCCTTATGAGAAGAAAAGGAAACAAACCTGCATATGATTCTCCAATGATTGGTTCCAGATTGAAACTCTAAAAACACCCTATTAGTTATTTCTTTCTCTACCAACTAGTAGTTCTTTCTCTTCCTTCCCTAAAAAATTAGAATTATTGGGGTAGGGGCCTTGTTACACATTATTTTGTCACCATGAAATTTTACTGTCTATATGGGTTCATCAACACCTATATAATGCTCCCTTAGAAGTCTAAAACCCTAAATTTCCTAAACCAAATCCTAAATTTGGAGAAAATCTTGTAAAAATCATAAAAATATTGGTACAGCACTTTTTCTTAGCTTTACCTGCGGCACCGCATCCTTTTGCTCCAAAAACTGCAGAGCCGACCGCACGTTTTCTTCATTAAAAGTGCGGACCCCTGTAAAAGGTCATTTGAAGGCGAATGTAAATTCTAGAAGCTCAGCTGATCGAATATTCTCCCAGCTGGAAGCTTCTAGAATGCGTTATCCAGTCGAAGCCTTACTCCCTCCATTATCATGAACATTCATTCCTTCATAAAAGGAGCATATTCCTTGGATTTTAGAACTTAATCCCTTGATAAGGGTACTCTATCCCTTTAATTTTGGAGCTGTAACCACTTTCCTTTTCCTATAAATTGAAGCATTGGTTCAGTCTCAAGGGTACATGCTCACATATGTAAAACTTCTCTATGCATTTTGTATACACTTAGTACTTGCTTTGTACTTAGTACTTGTACTAGAGAAGAGAATTGCTGAAGAATTATACTCTTCTTTCTAGCTGTGAGAATGATTACATACTCGTATTTAGGTTGGTTCAAAGAGTGGAAGGGCTTGTCAGACTAAAGGGAAACACTTGTTCCAGACCCCGGAAGGACCTGTACACCATCAAGGCAAACCTGGTTGTAAGAATCCTTCTTTAATTAAGAGATAATACAATTGGATCCTGTTTTCTCAATAAGTTGTTTATATGTTTACTTGAATGGCTTATTTCTTAAATTCCTTGATCATTAAGATAGATTTGTGATTTTTGAATTAATATATGTTGCAGGTGCTTTTGATTCTTTTCTATGTTTTTTTTTGCAGATCTCGAGAAGTGACTGCTTGGAGCAACGAAGAAAAGAATTCAACTAGCATTGGATGACAGGTAGGTCCTCCCTTCGTCATATAGAATTCTTAATCATATATAATCTAGAGAAAGTAGTTTACATTTGTCCTGTTTTTTTCTAGCTATCCTTGTGATACTAGGGAGATCTTTCTTCTCCGCAAGAACGATTTATCTGCTTAACAAAATGGCGACTTTGCTAGGGAATAGAACTTAGTTTTAATTTTCTTTGAGCTTGACTTTTGAAAGTATTTTTCTTATTTTGATTAGTCTGCATTGGTTTGGGTTAATTAGCCTTAGAATCCCTGATAAATTTGATTTAAGAATTTTTAATTTTCTTTAAGTTTCCTGGGCTCCGCATGTTTTCTTTGAAAACAGTACGGTAACCTCCGCAGTTTCTCTGTGTAAATTGTGTGGAGCCGCATCTTCTTACACTGAAACCTATGGACCCTGTGAAAATTTTTGAAAAACTCAAAATTCTATTTTCTGGTACCAGCTTACAAGATTCTTTGTGATTACCCAGATTTATACTTACTGTCAAAAGCCTTTTGTGAAAGTTTCTTTTAGCATTTCTAAGTTTTAAGTGATTTTCTAAAGATAGCTCAAAGATCAGAAACCTTGATATACCTGTAGGTTTTAACCCTGAACAGAAATATCTACACACGATTCTTATAACAGAAAATAAACAATAGCGAGAGCATAAAACATAAAACAGATCAACACAGAGATTTTCCCCTGGATCCCAAATCGGGACGACCAGCTTGATTTTTCATTATATTCCTTTTAGTGTTACAACACATATATATACATGGCGGAGCATACATAAACCCCAATCCATTAACCCTAGATTAGAACATAACCGTAGTTCCCTTGACCGGATCTACAAAAATACCAGGGGCCGAAAACCATCGAACCCCAAAACCATGTGCAAAACCATGCACAAAACCATGGGCGGATCCGCCTATGAGTGGGTCCCCGGAGCCCAACGGTGGGGACTGCTTCGCCCCTCGTGACCCCCCAGCTACGCCCGACGCAACATACAGCGCGTGGGGCTAATCGTGGAAAGAATATAACACATACCCAACAATACCTTAGATCACTGGTATTTCATTGTTTTCTTTCTGAGCTTCTGAATTTGTAGCAAAACATGCTTTTATGAAAATTAGGTTTAGTTTTTATTTTCAAATCTTAAAATACTTTTAGTTCATAAGTTGTGAATTTCACTTAAAACCACCATTGGATGATTTTGATTTCTTGCTGGGATAAGCAAAGGATTTCTTGGTTAGATTACAAAATGAGCAAAACATCCTCAAATTTTTTAGACTTTTTAGTTTTAAATATTAAATCTTTAGAGTTTTAGAGTTCAAAATTAGTGTTTTTAGTTTTGAATTTTGATTTCTAAGTAATCATACTTTTCTTTTGGAAACTGTTTATTTGTAGTTTAAGACTTGAATGATTAAAAGGGATTTCTTTTGAGCAATTAGTCATTGAGTTCTCATGAAAAAGATTATGTTTCATATATTCTTGTTTTAAAAGAAAGGGTTGATGTTTTAAAAGCATTTGCATTCCTCAACTCTTTCTTTTAGATAGGTTTCATTGAAAAGGAAAGAATTGTTTCTCATATAGATGCATTTTAGTGTTTTTTGGAGTCGGGTCATTATATATCATTGAAGTTTCACTTTCATGCCCATTGTCCTAAGAAATAGCCAATTAAAATTAACTCTTAATTAAAATCAACCTAACAAATTTTGATTTTTATAGGGCTCTTTCCACCAACATAGCTTAGGCTAGTGTCTTGGAATAGGTTTTAGTTAACTCTCCAAGACAGTTAAAACAAACAAGTAGTCGATCTTGCAGTAGGAAAATTCCAATAGTAGCATCTATGCTCTGGGAAGCTCCTCTTAAAGGAGTCAAGCACGAGATCATATCTGAACCGGTGAGGTAATCAATCCTTCCTCATTGGGAACGATAGAAGATATACAAGTATTAACAATGGTAAACCTCGGATTGACCATTTTCGAGGAGCCTGGGGTCACTTGTCGGTAAACCTTGGATTATGTCAAGGAGCCTTCAAGGGGATTGAGCTTTGTTACTCTGCCCTTGCGTGTGTTGGGATGCAATGGTATTCCCAATTGTATTTGTTGTTGGTGACATAGTGCTTATAATCTATAGATTATTTCTAAGGTGTGGGGGGGTGGAGGAAGGTCATTTGTACACAGGTAAACGTGAGCTAGACTCACTTGAATCTCTGAAGGATTATATTAACGAGATGGTTTAAGTGGAGAAATTTGCACCGGTCTGTTTCATTAAATATTTTTTCGGGATAACTGTTCCAACCACCATTTCTGCATTACGATGTTGGATTTCATCACCAACTAGTTTTTTTAGTGTGGGAATATACTGTTTGTGTGTGGTTTGAATCCTAGATTTGTTAGTGCATGTTCATTTGTTTATTTTTACTCTTAGAGACATTAGGTGTGAATTGTGAATTTTAATTGTTAGGTGTGAATTGTGAATTGTGAATATTTTTAAATTGTTAATAAAATTCACTGAAGTTGAATATAATGGCAACTGTTCCGGAATTTACCAACCAAGGAACCCCTCTTAACGAGAATCCTAGTACCTTTCCTTGCTTTGGAAATTTTGTTCCTCCTTATATGGCTACATTATCATTACTTGGATTTACAAGAGGTTTACTGGTACGGTTATTTTCAACTTCGTTGGCCCATACTACTCCAATTATTCCACCTCAACCGGATGTTTCACCTCAACAGAGTTCACCATCTAAACATCACCAACCTTCTGTTGACCCTTTACCTTCTTTGCCCAATATGTCTTCCTCTATTTCTGCCTCTTCGCTTGGTAAAAGCCTTGACGCTAGTAACCAGGTGACTAAGAAGAAGAAGAAAGGGAAGAAGAAGAAGAAGCAAGATAAGAAAGAAGTCAACCAATCAACCATGGATGTAAGTTTTAGTAGTGTTGAAGAAACCTCCAACATGCATCGTAAACCCAAATTCCCTTGCAAGCTTTGTAAGGGTGACCACTTCCTTATCAATTGTCCTAGTATTCCAAAGGCCTTGGAAGTTTGGTCCGAAAAATCTCATCAACTTAATTTTGATCCATCAACTAGTGATTGTCAGGTTCCTGGGAAAAAGGGTAAAGTTAGGTTTCCTTGTAGGTTATGCAAAGGGATTCATCAAACTCATATTTTCCCTCACATGGATGAAGCCTCAAATTTGTTGGAAAACCTTACTGTTCCGCAGCAACAACTTCCAACTGATTACCGTAAACTTTCTCCCAACCTATCGTCAGTTGACGAAGTGATTGATCTAATTCCAAGTACAGTCAATCCCACTCTTCCATTGGAGAGTGAAACTGATATCACTCAGGTTAATGATCCTTTAGTTGATCAAGTGGTCGACTCGATTTCACATTCGGTCGATCCCACTCTCCCTGTAGAGAGTGAAATTCATACCGCTCAGGTTCTTCTTGTTACATCATATTCTTCTACGCCAAGGGGCATTTCACCTGTTCCTACAGAACCCCCTCCAAGTACCGAGGTATTTTCCTTTGATTGTAATAGACTAACAGAGCCTCGTCTTCCTTTTTCCATCCCTTTCCAAATCATTATGAAGGCTTGTGGTACGAATTTACGCTGCACACATGTAGATGAAGGTGCTTCTGTTAGTATTTTATCCTCAACTTCTTGGCAAGCTTTGGGTTCCCCTCAGCTTGTGCCTGTTACGCAGAATCTGTCAGCTTTTAACAGAACCATTAGTGAACATTTAGGGATCCTTCCTAAGTTTCCTATTACCTTGGAAGGTAAAACTGTCTTTATGGATCTTATGGTAGTTCAAGGCCCCTTGGATTTCAATTTACTCCTTGGGTGAGAATATGTCTATGCAATGAAAGTTGTCGTAGCAACACTCTTTCACGTGATGTCTTTCCCTCACAATGGAAACATTGTGACTATAGACCAGCTCTAATTCATTAGTCTTGATTCGACTACCAACAATCTGACACCCCTAAATGTCCTTTATAACGAAGTGGTATCTACCCTGCCACGGGTTAATTATGTGGCAACCAGTCCCATGTTTTCAATTACCGATGCAAGCGAGCCTTTCACTGTTTGCTCAACTTCCTTTGAATTAGATCTGGTAATTGACATGGAAAACTCTCTGGAATTATTTGAACGCAATGTTCCTATCACTTTTGAGTCCCTTGACATTTGTTCCTTCCAGAGAATTTTTCTTCCATCTGATGAAGACCTTTTGGAAGCCATGATTGAGGAGTGTCCCTTGAGATGTCTTTCTTCCAGTTGGAAGCCATGACAAGGTCACTAAGAGGAAAGTTATTTTATTGTGTCAACCTCATTAAAAAATGAAATAGGATCCCCAGAGGATATTTCATGTTACTAAGTCAAACTCGTTAAAAAAATGAATTAGGTATGAGGATAGTTCTTTTTCATGTATCAACCTCGTTAAAAAATGAAACAGGTGCCCATGAGGATAGTTCCTGTTACTATGTAAACCTCGTTAAAAAATGAAACATGTCCTTGAGGATAGTTCCATTTACTGTGTCAACCTCGTTAAAAAATGAAACAAGATCCCCTGAGGAGAGTTCCTTTACCTGGGTCAACCTCATTAAAAAATGAAACATGTTCCCATGAGGATAGTTCTTTTACTATGTCAACCTCGTTAAAAAATTAAACAGACCCATGAGGACAGTTCTTTCCCTGTATCAACCTCATTAAAAAATTAAACATGTTTTAGATGAGGACAGTTCTTTTACTGTATCAACCTCGTTAAAAAATGAAACAGACCCATGAGGACAGTTCTTTTCCCGTGTCAACCTCATTAAAAAATGAATCAGAAGGTTACGTAGGTAGATTGTAGAGAGTATATTGATAGATTCCATGAGGATGGTTCTTCTCCTATGTCAACCTCATTAAAAAATGAAACAGATACCAACAGGAAATTTCCTTTTACTGTGTCAACCTCATTAAAAAATGAATCATTGGGTAATGAGGAGAGTTCCTTTTACTGTGTCAACCTCGTTAAAAAATGAAACATGTCTATGAGGATAGTTCCTTTTACTATGTCAACCTCATTAAAAAATGAAACAGGCCCTTTTGAGGAATGTTCCTATTACTGTGTCAACCTCGTTAAAAAATGAAACCGATCCCTGATGAGCATAGTTATTTTCTTGTGTTAAGCTCATTAAAAAATGAAACAAATCCTCTCCTAGTCAAAGTCGAGTATTTCATATGATTTCGTAAATGCACCTTCATTCCATCCAGCTATTAGTAGCTAGTACTACTTAGTTGAATGAAATGAAGCTTGGGGGGCATGCACTCTAGCAAGTTATGCTTGGGGGGCATTAAAACTTATCTCAAGCATTATTTTTCCTTTGTTTCAAGCTTGTGTAAAAATGAAACAAACCTATCTCAAGCAAAGTTTTCTTTGTTTCAAGCTTGTGTAAAAATGAAACCTATCTCGAGTCCATTTCGGTTATTATTTTCAAGACTCGTTAAACTCATGAAAATCCCGAGAATATTTTGCTATCTTTCATTCTCATAAAACACATGAAAATTATGAGTTCTTTCTGTCTTTTCCTGTTCATAAATTAAATTTAAAGTCGGCTATATGAGCACATTTTTATCCCTTTTTCGAACTCGTTAAAACTTACGAAAAAGCGAAAATAATGAGTACATTTTTATTCGTTTTTCAAACTCATTAAAATTTACAGCAAACGCAAAACCATAGAGCATACTTTTATCACTTTTTCTGACTCTTGAAAATTTACGAAAAATCGAAACTCTGGAGTTCTCTTTTAAGCCATTTTCAGACTCTCTAAATATGAAAAGATTGTCGAGTACTTGACTATTCGAACTCGTTAAAGGAAATGAACAGTCGTCACTTTAGTATAAGTTTACCCCTTTTCCGGACTGAAATGGACTATTTACGAAAAAGGTATACGTTGACTAATCATGGTCAATAGAGTTCTCTCTTGTATTATTTTATCCTTTTTCGGGCTTGAGAGACTAAATTTAAGAAAAAGTACACCCACGGAGTTTTCTTAAGTTTTTCTTCTGACTCCCTAAAACTAAAAAACACCGAGTTTCTCCTATACTAGACTTGTTAAAACTTAACAGTAAAGGACCTGTCGATTACAAACAGGAATGAACCACTCCTTCTTAGGGTTCGATTTTATACTAACTTGGACTCATCCGAAGGATGAGCTTATATAACAAGCAAATGTTATCCTCCTCAATCTTGTCAAAAATAAAGAGGTACTTACCATAAATGGTGGGGGAAAAAGAGAGAAAATGAATCCATTTGTTAAACTTTGTTTAAAAGAAGTATACCACTCTTGAACACGACACTTTTTGTCACACTTCTACCAGGGTTGGGAAAATCCTTTGCCTATCGGTTAATCAAATCATATTGAAAGTCTTCAGCCGGTTTATGGGTATTAGCTTTAGGTCAATTTTTACCAAACCATCTACAGTGTCGTTATGTGTTCAAGAAGACATTTCAAATAAACCATTCATCTGCAAACATATGTCTCCATTCGCATTAACCATCCCTCAGTCAGTCCTTGCAAAGTATTTCTACAAAACTGGATCTAATGGTTTCGTGTCGTGGGCTTTCCTACGACGGGTCACTTTCTATCGATGAAAACATATCATCTAGGAAGTTGACCTAGAATCCTTCAATACCTTGGAATCTGCATGCCTCAATGGCAGGTTTCTCGCCTTCGACGACAGGTTGCATCATTGACCTTCGATCAAATGATTCTGTGAAATGTTCGAATTCATATCACAAATTCACATTTCATAGATTGTACTGAGTACTTTGAGAGCTATTGTGATTATTGGTGGTTTCTCTCACACTTGTTAACAGTTCACACCATTGACTGGTAATCAAGTGGTTTCTACCATGTTCGACTTCGACACAATCAATCGCATGGATAGAATCGTACTAGTTCGAGAAGCAGAAATCAAGACCCTGGATCTAGTTTCCACCATCTAGGTTGCAAGGAATTTTTTTGTTCATTATGTAGTAGACTATTCATGATAGATGGTTGTGTCCATACTGTGTCTACTATTGATGTAATATTAAAATCATTTCTATATCAAAAAAATTTAGTTAAGTTTTGATTTAGTTAGTTTTTGTTCTGAGTATGGGAATGTCTACCTCAGCGATGATATCTATATATATGTTTGCATTGAATGATTTTACAGGTTCCAACCGGCGTCCACAAGAAAATCCTTGGAATGATAAAGCACTTCACTCTTCGAATTATCTCAAACTTTGTGCTTTAGGGGGGAATTTGTTACACATTATTTTGTCACCATGACAATTTACTGTCTATATGGGTTCATCAACACCTATATAATGCTCCCTTAGAAGTCTACAACCCTAAAGTTCCTAAACCAAATCCTGAATTTGGAGAAAGTCTTGTAAAAATCATAAAAACATTGGTACCACACTTTTCCTTAGCTTTACCTACGACACCGCATCCTTTTTCTCCAAAAACTGCGGAGCCAACCGCACGTTTTCTTCATTAAAAGTGCGGACCCCTGTAGAAGGTAATTTAAAGGTGAAAGTAAATTCTAGAAGCCCAGCTGGTCGAATATTCTCCTAGCTGGAAGCTTCTAGAATGCATTATCCAGTCGAAGCCTTACTCCCTCCATTATCATGAACATTCATTCCTTCATAAAAGGAGCCTATTCCTTGGATTTTAGAACTTAATCCCTTGATAAGGGGACTCTATCCCTTTAATTTTGGAGCTGTAACCACTTTCCTTTTCCTATAAATTGAAGCTTTGGTTCAGTCTCAAGGGTACATGCTCACATATGTAAAACTTCTCTATGCATTTTGTATACACTTAGTACTTGCTTTGTACTTAGTACTTGTATTAGAGAAGAGAATTGCTGAAGAAATATACTCTTCTTTCTAGCTGCGAGAATGATTACATACTCGTAGTTAGGCTGGTTCAAAGAGTGGAAGGGCTTGTCAGACCAAAGGGAAACGCTTGTTCCAGACCTCAGAAGGACCTAAACGACATCAAAGCGAACGCGGTTGTAAGAATCCTTCTTTAATTAAGAGATAATACAATTGGATCATGTTTCCTCAATAAGTTGTTTATATGTTTACTTAAATGGCTTATTTCTTAAATTCCTTGATCATTAAGATATATTTGTGATTTGTGAATTAATATATGTTGCAGGTGCTTTTGATTCTTTCCTATGTTTTTGTTTGCAGATCTCGAGAAGTGACTGCTTGGAGCAACGAAGAAAAGAATTCAACTAGCATTGGACCACAGGTAATTCCTCCCTTCGTCATATAGAATTCTTAATCATATATAATCTAGAGAAATTAGTTTACATTTGTCCTGTTTGTTTATAGCTATCCTTGTGATACTAGGGAGATCTTTCTTGTCTGCAAGAACAATTTATCTTCTTAACAAAATGGCGACTCTGCTGGGGAATAGAACTTAGTTTTCTTTTTCTTTGAGCTTGACTTTTGAAAGTATTTTTCTGATTTTGATTAGTCTGCATTGGTTTGGGTTAATTAGCCTTAGAATCCCTGATAAGTTTGATTTAATAATTTTTTATTTTATTTAATTTTTCTGGGCTCTGCACTTTTTCTTTGAAAATAGTGCAGTAACCTCCGCAGTTTCTCTGTGTAAATTGTGTGGTGCCACATCTTTTTACACTGAAACTTGTGGACCTTGTGAAAATTTTTGAAAAACTCAAAATTCTCTTTTCTGGTACCAGCTTACAAGATTCTTTGTGATTACCCAGATTTATAATTACTGTCAAAAGCCTTTTGTGAAATTTTCTTCTAGCATTTCTAAGTTTTGAGTGATTTTCTAAATATTTTCATTTTATAAGTGATTTTTTGCTTTGCTCAAAGATTAGAAACCTTAATATACCTTAGATCACTGGTATTTCATTGTTTTGTTGCTGTGCTTCTGACTTTGTAGCAGAACTTGCTTTTATGAAAATTAGATTTAGTTTTTATTTGCAAATATTAAAAGACTTTTAGTTCATAAGTTATGAATTTCACTTAAAACCACCATTGGATGATTTTGATTTCTTGCTGGGATAAGCAAAGGATTTCTTGCTTAGATTACAAACTAAGCAAAACATCCTCAAAATTTTTATACTTTTTAGTTTTAAATATTAAATCTTTAGAGTTTTAGAGTTCAAAATTAGTGTTTTTAGTTTTGAATTTTGATTTCTAAGTAATCATACTTTTCTTTTGGAAACTGTTTATTTGTAGTTTAAGACTTGAATGATTAAAAGGGATTTCTTTTGATCAATTAGTCATTGAGTTCTCATGAAAAAAATTATGTTTCATATATTCTTGTTTTAAAAGAAAGGATTGATGTTTTAAAAGCATTTGCATTCCTCAACTCTTTCTTTTAGATAGGTTTCATTGAAAAGGAAAGAATTGTTTCTCATATAGATGCATTTTAGTGTTTTTTGGAGTCGGGTCATTATATATCATTGAAGTTTCACTTTCATGCCCATTATCCTAAGAAACAACCAATTAAAATTAACGCTTAATTAAAATCAACCTAGCAATTATTTTTTTTATAGGGCTCTTTCCACCAACATAGCTTAGGCTAGTGTCTTGGAATAGGTTTTAGTTAACTCTCCAAGAAAGTTAAAACAAACAAGTAGTCGATCTTGCGGTAGGAATATTCCAATAGTAGCATCCATGCTCTGGGAAGCTCCTCTTAAAGGAGTCAAGCACGAGATCATATTCGAACCGGTGAGGTAATCAATCCTTCCTCATTGGGAACAATAGAAGATATACACGTATTAAAAACGGTAAACCTCAGATTGACCATTGTCAAGGAGCCTGGGGTCACTTGTCGGTAAACCTTGGATTATGTCAAGGAGCCTTCAAGGGGATTGAGCTTTGTTACTCTGCCCTTGCGTGTGTGTCGGATCGTAGACTGTTCCCCCGGGTATATTTGTTTCTGTTGGTGACCTTAGTGGCCATAATCTATAATATTCTTTCCCAAGGTTACAGTGGAGGGAAGATCCCACTGTACTTGGAGCAAACGTCGGCTAGACTCACTTGGACTCTCCGGAGGGTTATCTTCACTCGAGATGGTTTAAGTGGAGAAACTTGCACTGGTCTGTTTCATTAAGCAGGTTGTCGGGGTAACTGTTCCAACCGCCATTTCTGCATTAAAATTCTACGATGTTGGATTTCATCACCAACTAGTGTTTTTAGTGCGGGAATCTACTGTTTGTGTGTGGTTTGACTCCTAGATTTTTTAGTGCTTGTTCATTTGTTTGTTTTAATTTTTAGAAACCATAGGTGTGAATTGTGAATTTTAATTGTTAGGTGTGAATTGTGAATTGTGAATATTTTTAAATTGTTAATAAAATTTACTGAAGTTGAATATAATGGCAACTGTTCCGAAATTTACCAACCAAGGAACCCCTCTTAACGAGAATCCTAGTACCTTTCCTTGCTTTGGAAATTTTGGTCCTCCTTATATGGCTACATTGTCATTACCTAGATTTACAATAGGTTTACCGGTATGGTTATTTTCAACTTCGTTGGCCCCGAATACTCCAATTATTCCACCTCAACCGGATGTTTCACCTCAACAGAGTTCACCATCTCAACATCACCAACCTTCTGTTGACCCTTTACCTGCTTCGCCCAATATGTCTTCCTCCGTTTCTTCCTCTTCGCTTGGTAAAAGCCTTGACGCTAGTAACTAGGTGACTAAGAAGAAGAAGAAAGGGAAGAAGAATAAGAAGCAAGATAAGAAATAAGTCAACCAACCAACCATGGATGTAAGTTTTAGTAGTGTAGAAGAAACCTCCAACATGCATCATAAACCCAAATTCCCTTGCAAGCTGTGTAAGGGTGACCACTTCCTTATCAATTGTCCTAGTATTCCAAAGGCCTTGGAAGTTTGGTCCGAAAAATCTCATCAAATTACTATTGATCCATCAGCTAGTGATTGTCAAATTCCTTGGAAAAAGGGTAAAGTTAGGTTTCCTTGTAGGTTATGCAAAGGGATTCAACAAACTCACATTTTCCCTCACATGGATGAAGCCTCAAAATTCTTTGAAAACCTTACTGTTCCGTAGCAACAACTTCCAACTGATTACCGTAAACTTTCTCCCAACCTATCATTAGTTGACGAAGTGATTGATCTAATTCCATGTACAGTCAATCCCACTCTTCCATTGGAGAGTGAAACTGATATCACTCAGGTTAATGATCCTTTAGTTGATCAAGTGGTCGACTCGATTTCACATTCGGTTGATCCCACTCTCCCTGTAGAGAGTTAAATTCATACCGCTCAGGTTCTTCTTGTTACATCATATTCTTCTATGCCAAGGGGCATTTCACCTGTTCCTACAGAACCCCCTCCAAGTACTGAGGTATTTTCATTTGATTGGAATAGACTGACAGAACATCGTCTTCCTTCTTCCATCCCTTTCCAAATCATTGTGAAGGCTTGTGGTACGAATGTACGCTGCACACATGTGGATGAAGGTGCTTCTGTTAGTATTTTATCCTCAACTGCTTGGCAAGCTTTGGGTTCCCCTCAGCTTGTGCCTGTTACGCAGAATCTGTCAGCTTTTAACAGAACCATTAGTGAACCTTTAGGGATCCTTCCTAAGTTTCCTATTACCTGGGAAGGTAAAACTGTCTGTATGGATCTTATGGTAGTTCGAGGCCCCTTGGATTTCAATTTACTCCTTGGGCGAGACTATGTCTATGCAATTAAAGCTGTCGTATCGACACTCTTTCGCGTGATGTCTTTCCTTCACAATGGAAACATTGTGACTGTAGACCAGCTTTCATTCATTAGTCTTGATTTGAATACCAATAATCCGACACCCCTAAATGTCCCTTATACAGAAGTGGTATCTACCCTGCCACGGGTTAATTATGTGGCAACTAGTCCCATGTTTTCAATTACCAATGCAAGCGAGCCTTTCACTGTTTTCTCGACTTCCTTTGAATTATATCCGGTAATTGACATGGAAAAGTCTATGGGATTATTTGAACATGATGTTCCTATCCCTTTTGAGTCCCTTGACATGTGTTCCTTCCAGAGAATTGTTCTTCCATCTAATGTAGACCTTTTGGAAGCCATGATCGAGGAGTGTCCCTTGACATGTCTTTCTTCCAGTTGGAAGCCATGACAACAGGAAATTTCTTTTATTGTGTCAACCTCGTTAAAAAATGAAACAGGATCCACAGAGGATAGTTCATGTTACTAAGTCAACCTCGTTAAAAAAATGAATTAGGTATGAGGATAGTTCTTTTTCCTATATCAACCTCGTTAAAAAATGAAACAGGTGCCCATGAGGATAGTTCCTGTTACTGTGTCAACCTCGTTAAAAAATGAAACATGTCCTTCAGGATAGTTCCTTTTACTATGTCAACCTCGTTAAAAAATGAAACAGGATCCCCTGAGGAGAGTTCCTTTTCCTGGGTCAACCTCATTGAAAGATGAAACATGTTCCCATGAGAATAGTTATTTTACTGTGTCAACCTCGTTAAAAAATGAAACAGACCCATGAGGACAGTGCTTTTTCTGTGTCAACCTCATTAAAAAATGAAACATGTTTTAGATGAGAACAGTTCTTTTATCGTGTCAACCTCATTAAAAAATGAAATAGACCCATGAGGACAGTTCTTTTCCTATGTCAACCTCATTGAAAAATGAATCAGTAGGTTATGTAGGTAGGTTGTAGAGAGTATATTGATAGATTCCATGAGGATGGTTCTTCTCCTATGTCAACCTCATTAAAAAATGAAACAGATACCAAGAGGAAAGTTCCTTTTACTGTGTCAACCTCGTTAAAAAATGAATCAGTGGGTAATGAGGAGAGTTCCTTTTACTGCATCAACCTCGTTAAAAATGAAACATGTCTATGAGGATAGTTCCTTTTACTATGTCAACCTCGTTAAAAAATGAAACAGGCCCTTTTGAGGAATGTTCCTATTACTGTGTCAACCTCGTTAAAAAATGAAACCGATCCCTAATGAGCATAGTTCTTTTCCTGTGTCAAGCTCATTAAAAAATGAAACAAATCCTCTCCTAGTCCAAGTCAAGTCTTTCATATGATCTCGTAAATGCACCTTCATTCCATCTAGCTATTAGTAGCTAGTACTACTTAGTTGAATGAAATGAAGCTTGGGGGGCATGCACTCTAGCAAGTTACGATTGGGGGGCATTAGAACTTATCTCAAGCATTATTTTTCCTTTGTTTCAAGTTTGTGTAAAAATGAAACAAACCTATCTCAAGAAAAGTTTTCTTTGTTTCAAGCTTGTGTAAAAATGAAACCTAGCTCGAGTCCATTTCGGTTATTATTTTCAAGACTCGTTAAACTCATGAAAATCCTGAGAATATTTTGTTATCTTTCCTTCTCGTAAAACACATGAAAATTCTTAGTTCTTTCCGTCTTTTCCTGCTCGTAAATTAAATTTAAAGTCGGCCATATGAGTACATTTTTATCCCTTTTTTGAACTCGTTAAAACTTACGAAAAAGCGAAAATAATGAGTACATTTTTATTCCTTTTTCGAACTCATTAAAATTTACAGAAAAAGCAAAACCATAGAGCATACTTTTATCACTTTTTCTGACTCTTGAAAATTTACGAAAAAGCGGAACTCTAGAGTTCTCTTTTAATCCCTTTTCAGACTCTCTAAAGATGAAAAGATTGTCGAGTACTTGACTATTCAAACTCGTTAAAGGAAATGAACAGTCGTGCCTTCAGTATAATTTTACCCCTTTTCCGGACTGAAATGGAATATTTACGAAAAAGGTATTTGTTGACTAATCATGGTCAATAGAGTTCTCTCTTGTATTATTTTATCCTTTTTTGGGCTTGAGAGACTAAATTTATGAAAAAGTACACCCACAGAGTTTTCTTAATTTTTTCTTCTGACTCCCTAAAACTGAAAAACACTTAGTTTCTCTTATACTGGACTCGCTAAAACTTAACAGTAAAGGACCTGTCGATTACAAACAGGAATGAACCACTCCTTCTTAGGATTTCATTTTATACTAACTTGGGCTCATCCGAAGGATGAGCTTATATAACAAGCAAATGTTATCCTCCTCAAACTTGTGAAAAATAAAGAGGTACTTACCAGAAATGGTGGGGGAAAAATAGAGAAAATGAATCTAGTTGTTAAGCTTTGTTTAAAAGAAGTGTACCACTCTTGAACACGACACTTTTTGTCACACTTCTACCTGGGTTGGAAAATTCCTTTTCCTATTAGTTAATCAAACCATATTGAAAGTCTTCAGCCGGTTTCTAGGTATTAGCTTTAGGTCAATTGTTACCAAAACATCTACAGTGTCTTTATGTGTTCAAGAGGATAGTTCAAATAAACCATTCATCTGCAAACATATGTCTCCATTCGCATTGACCATACCTGAGTCAGTCCTTGCAAATTATTTCTACAAAACTTGATCTAATGGTTTCGTGTCGTGGGCTTTCCTATGACGGGTCACTTTCTATCGACGACAGCATATCATCTAGGAATTTGACCTAGAATCCTTCAGTACCTTGGAATCTGCATGCCTTAATGGCAATTTTCTCGCCTTCGACAACAGGTTGCATCATTGACCTTCGATCAAATGATTCTGTGAAATGTTCAACTTCAAATCAAAAATTCACATTTCATATATTGTACTGATTAATTTCAGAGCCATTGTCATTATTGGTGGTTTCTCTCACACTTGTTAACAGTTCACATCATTAACTAGTAATCAAGTGGTTTCTACCATGTTCGACTTCGACACAATCAATCGCATGGATAGAATCGTACTAGTTTGAGAAGCAGAAATCAAGACCATGGATCTAGTTTCCACCATCCAGGCTGCAAGAAATTTTATTGTTCATTATGTAGTAGATTATCCATGACAAATGGTTGCATCCATACTGTGTCTACTATTGATGTAATATTAAAATCATTTCTATATCATAACATTTTAGTCAAGTTTTGATTTAGTTAGTTGTTGTTCTGAGTATGGAAATGCCTACCTCAATGATGATATCTATATATATGTTTTCATTGAATGATTTTACAGGTTCCAACCAGTGTCCACAAGAAAATCCTTGGAATGATAAAGCACTTCACTCTTCGAATTATCTCAGACTTTGTGCTTTAGGGAGAAATCTGTTACACATTATTTTGTCACCATGACATTTTATTGTCTATATGGGTTCATCAACACCTATATAATGCTCCCTTAGAAGTCTACAACCCTAAATTCCCTAAACCAAATCCTTAATTTGGAGAAAATCTTGTAAAATCATAAAAATATTTGTACCGCACTTTTCCTTAGCTTTACCTGCAACACCGCATCCTTTTGCTCCAAAAACTGCGAAGCCGGCCACACGTTTTCTTCATTAAAAGTGCGGACCCCTATAAAAGGTAATTTGAAGGAAAAAGTAAATTCTAGAAGCCCAGCTATTCGAATATTCTCCTAGCTGGAAGCTTCTAGAATGCGTTATCTAGTCGAAGCCTTACTCCCTCCATTATCATGAACACTCATTCCTTCATAAAAGGAGCCTATTCCTTGGATTTTGGAACTAAATCCCTTGATAAGGGGACTCTATCCCTTTATTTTGGAGCTGTAACCACTTTCCTTTTCCTATAAATTGAAGCTTTGGTTCAGTCTCAAGGGTACATGCTCACATATGTAAAACTTCTCTATGCATTTTGTATACACTTAGTACTTGCTTTGTACTTAGTACTTGTATTAGAGAAGAGAATTGTTGAAGAAATATACTCTTCTTTCTAGCTGCGAGAACGATTACATACTCGTAGTTAGGCTGGTTCAAAGAGTGGAAGGGCTTGTCAGACCAAAGGGAAACGCTTGTTCCAGACCCCGGAAGGACCTGTACGACATCAAGGCGAATGCGGTTGTAAGAATCCTTCTTTAATTAAGAGATAATACAATTGGATCCTGTTTTCTCAATAAGTTGTTTATATGTTTACTTGAATGGCTTATTTCTTAAATTCCTTGATCATTAAGATAGATTTGTGAATTGTGAATTAATATATGTTGCAGGTGCTTTTGATTCTTTTCTATGTTTTTGTTTGCAGATCTCGAGAAGTGACTGCTTGGAGCAACGAAGAAAAGAATTCAACTAGCATTGGACCACAGGTAGGTCCTCCCTTCGTCATATAGAATTCTTAATCATATATAATCTAGAGAAATTAGTTTACATTTGTCCTGTTTGTTTCTATCTATCCTTGTGATACTAGGGAGATCTTTCTTGTCCGCAAGAACGATTTATCCGCTTAAGAGGCCTGCTTGCTTGAAGAAAGGTAAGGTTATCACTTATACTTATTAAACTGACTACCTCACTCAGGCCAATCAAAAGTCACTCACTCCTTAAAATAGTAGGAGAGCCTTCATGATCCCACTGAGTGACAGCATCTCACGAACTAAAACTACTACTACCAGTGCATTTTTTGTAGGAATAGAAGTCACTCACCCCTTAAAATAGAGACCCATATAAATATTAGAACATATTTAATAAACCTGTGGGAGAGAGAATTTATGCACTCTTATTTACAATATTTCATGTCTACACGACAAGTCTCAGGAATCCTTGTTCCGCAAATCAAATGAGCCATGTGGTCTTGCACTTGAATAGACCTGTAGCTAGTGGGAAATACTTCATCTGTGTTTCCCTCTCGCAACTTTTCAGCCCAATCTGTGTAATTTGGGCATTCCCTGGCATGTGGAAAATCTCCTATAATATTAACCATGCATTGGTATGAGAATCTAAACATATATGAACAAGACTTACTAATGCATTTCCTCTGCACTAGCTTTCATACCATTGCCAAGATTTTTCCTTTCCTTATCTAATCTCTGCATGATGATAAAAAGATTCTACATATACTCTGTAAGTTCTTGATTGTTCATATCTGTTGCATTGTATCTAAAAAAGTTGTCCTTTTGCTTCTCGTTGTAGGGCTAGTGGTAACTGATCGAAAAAATCGCTTACCGCTTCCCTATGATTCATCCGTGGAACAGAGTAAACCCAAATGCAAGCATCATGGACCTAAGGAAAGAAAAAAATAAATTTTGAGGTAGACTAAGATTTTAAGGGGAACATGCCAAAATATCTGTGGCAGCCGTAAGTCAAGGATAAATTATCAAAACTTATTTCTAAAGTTTGACAGGATGTTCTTAGATCAACAAGCTTGAAAACTAAGCAGAATGAAACCCTGTGTAAACCCTTCAATATTAAATTAATTGAAGCATGGTGAATCTCTCTTTGAAGTGGTTGTAACCCACCTTATCTACTCCAATACTTCTAGATGATTATGCTTACCTGTAGTGGCCCTGGAGTACCTAGAACCATTCATATTGTGCCAGGTTAGAAAAAATATTTCTAAGGGTATATGCACTTGCAATTATGAAGTCATAATATCATCCAAATGTGGGTTCGGGTGTAAATAACCCATAAATAAATTAGAAACACTAAGGATGATCTTAGTTTTCTTAATTCATCAAGTGTTATTCAAATAATCACTCGTCTCACCCTAGCACCTAAATACATAATTATTTCACAGGTTTGACTTCATAAATGAACACTGTGAACCCTAAGCATCGAACTAAGCTCTTAAGGTTTCAAATGTCCTGCTTAATGCTAAAATATATGCATGTGAACCATAAATGCATTTTTTTGCAGACCCAGAAAAATCATACATCCTGATATTCGGAGATATCACCCATAACATAATTCCTAACCATATAAATCTTGAATATATAATAACAGAGAGGGAGGATGGCACCTGGTATTAGATATAAGCTCCACTCTATTCCCAAAAACCCATGAGGGAAATGCTCAATTTGCTGTAAATGGCTAACGTACTTGTTATAGGGCTCTGTCACATCCAGCAGCAACAACCTAGTTTTGAAGGTTGCAGCGAAGTGTATACCCTCTAGTACAACATGTATTTTCCCCCGATGCCTTCGTGACACCATTCCCCCTTTTCTTTTGTTTTATCTCCCTCTATGATTGGTTAGGGTACACGTTCACCCAAATCCTCTAGACCAACCCATTTTATGTCATTTGGCCCTCTTCCTAGGGATTCTTTCTAAATCGACAATGTGTGAGAGAACAGAATATTTGCCCCAACTCCACCATGTGATAATACATGTGAAAATATCTTCCCTTGCTACACCATGTGCTAATACCCGTGAATTCTTCCCCCACTCTAGAGATGCGCTAATATCTGTGAACGCTACCCTCACTCCATAGATGCGTTAATACCAGTGAATGCTGCCCCCGCTCTAGAGATGCATTTCTGTATGAAGATCCACTCGGGAATGTTTTACATGTAATTGGAGCATGGTTACATTCTCTTCTGTTATGTGCTAATAACTATGAATGCCTCCCTTGCTCCAGATATGTGCTAATAACTGTGAACGTCGCCCCACTCCCGAGATGCATTTTAGTATGAGGATCCATTCGGGCATGTTTGAAATGTAATTGTAGGCATGGTTACATTCTCTTTTGTCATGTTAGGTTCACAAACATCGCTATTCCGGCGTTATTTTCACAAAATTCGCTATCCCGACGATTTCCCCAAACGTCGTTATTTCGACGGTTGTCGATTCTTGGTTCATAAACATCGCTATTCCGATGCTTCTTTCATAAACGTCGCTATTCCGACGCTTGGTTTACAAAAGTTGCTATTTAAACGATACCCCTAAACATCGCTATTCTGACAGTTTCTCCTAAACATTGTTAGAGCAACACTTGTTGGCGGGATTAAAAAAATTAAGAAAAATTGGGGAACTTTTAGACAATATGTCAAAATTGTCGGAACTAAAGTGTTGGAAAATTTACCATATGTACTAGTGGCAAGGACCTGCAAACCAATCGACGGGAAGACGCCAGCCAGGGTTTCATGAACTATTTTGCATTCAATCAATCCTCCCCTGTAAAGCTCCTGTAATCAAATACTCATGTCATCCCCTGTTACACACCAGTCAGATTGAAAGCTATCGCTAGACAAAAAATCGAAGGATTTACTCACTCGACGGAGATCGGGTTTGTTTTTTAAAGCGAGTATCTGTTTTTTAAAGTGAGAATGTCATTGTTTATTTTAAGTGGGAATTCCCGAATAAATAAACATTTTCCTACCCTGTTACTCACCCGACGGAATGAAAGCCCTCGCTGGACCACTACTGAAGGATTTACTCAGTCGACAGAAAACTTGTCTATTTTTATAACTGAATATCTGTGTTTTTTTAAGTGAGAATCCCCAAATAGTTTGTTTACCACAACCCAATTTATTCAGACCATTTTATAAGGGAGCACTGGTCAACCATCTGGACAACCACTGTGCCAACTCACTGGTCAATCATTGCGGAAACTCACTAGTTAATTGTTGCAGCAACAGAATTAGGTCAGAAAAATGGTAAAGAAAGTGAAACAGGAGTCAATAATTTCCCTTCTGGTGAAATAACCTAAAGAAAATCTCATCTTCTCTAGGTCGGATTTATATTGGTCTCTTTTACAAGGAAAACACATGGAATCCTTTGATCGGATTGCAAAACTCCCTTCAACTAGAATTGGAGACTTTATTAGAGGAGAGGAAATGAACACAGATGCTCCATGTTATTCCACCTAGGTATGAAAAAAATGCCTAGGCTCACGTCCTACTGCTTCCTTGCTATATAAGTGTAAGTTTTTTTAGAGATCCTACGTATATATGTTGGTATTAATAGTGCTCCATCAGTTTTCATGGAATCATATGTATTGAGTTTTCAAAAATTTTTGTGCAGCTATGCTTGTCCATATGGCCCCAATGATAGAAGGGGACAAGATGAAATGAAGCGAAGATACTCATTTGTGAAAAGGAGGGGATTCCAATTCCATTTCATTATAAAAATTATGGTTCAATTCCCTGAGATTGCGATAATAACATATAACATCTATGAGCATGTAGATAACCAAGAATGGCCTTGTCATAGCCAACATGACACCTCGGGTCATGCTAGGTTTTTGTATCAACCAAAGTTATCAAGGGACATGGTTTCATATGTAGAGAGTTGTTTTTTATTTGATGTGCCAGTTGCCTATGTTTGCAAAATGCATGTAAAAAAAATATATTGACGTGGATGTTGCATCTTGAGATAGGGATTTATTTTTGTGTAGGAAATATGTTGTTAACATATAAATCGTCTAATGAAAGGAAATTATTAGTTGCATAAGGAGGATGAAATGAGTGTGAACCTTTGGTAAAGGAAACACCCAAATGATTTTTTCTTTTATCAAAAGCCCAATGGTGGAGATGTACTTTTTATAGTTGGAATTCAGACGAAGTGGATGTTGGAGACCATGGTGAAGCTATCGAATAATAGCCTAATAGCCATGGATTAAACATTCATCACAAATAAGTATGGAGTGAGTGTATTAAGAATGATTGATCTAGTACAATAATTTGATTAATAATGATTGATGATCTGAAGTTGACTTCATATGTATTTTGAATGTGATAGTATCAATTATACACACTCGTGGTGTTTGATGAGAAAAAAAGTGGGGTGCCAGTTGCATCGGTGGAGGCATCATGTAATACATCACAGGACATTTCGCTATGGTTTGAACAGCTCATGCATAGGTGTCACCAAGTTGATCATAGTTGGAAAGTTAATGCTTTCATGGTTGATGATGCATTGGCTCAAATAAATGCTTTAAGGTAACTTCAATACTATTATTTTACAGTACAACTTGTATTTACTACAAAAATAACATGCTTTAAATGAATTGAATGTGGAAGGAGAATCACAAGGTGAAATTTTATCTTGTGTGTTTGGCATGTACGTCGAGCGTGGCTAAAAAATGTGAATCGATTGGCTAGTAATCTCGAAATAGCAAAAGAAATTTTTAGTAATTTGGGTTTAATTATGAATTATTGTTCCAGTGTTGAAGTGAGCAATGAAATTAATGTTTTCTTAAACAAATATGATAATGAGGAGAAGTTCCTAGACTATTTCCACAAGAATTGGGTTGCTGGTGACAAGGTTTGTAAGTTGAAAAAATCTGAATTACATTTCTTTTTTTGGTTTTCATATGGATGAAATATCTTCATTAACCCAAATTTTATGCAATTAGGGATTCGGGTCAAAGGTTGTCGGGATTTTCCCCATGAAAATCAGGAGACAAACAATGTTGTGGATTCATATCACTATTACCTAAAGACAAAATTTCTATCTGATAGAAGAAAGAAATGTTCTTGTAGGATGGATTGGTTGATACATGTTCTTCTAACAAATGTTGAACCCTATTATCGGTTTAAGAAAATTCTAAAAAATGAAGGATTTTTGAATAATTAAAGAAAGAGAAATAGTTGGAATCATCAATGGAAAAAGCAAAAAGAATTCCAGATAGTGATTACAGCCCTCATGAGAAAATGCCTCATGCTTTTTGGGTGAGGATTCAATCTAAATTTAATAATAAATATCTTGTCACTTGTCATCGTACAAATTTCATAACTTGTGATTTCCCATGGTCTATTCATGGCAACATATGCAAGAATTCTATAAAGGTGGGTTGGTTGTGTTCCAGTTCAATGGATTCAAACCAATTACAAAATCATCAAAGCACAATTGATTCATACAATTACCCTCCTGAGATAAATATAGAGGAAATATCCGATCTTCCTAAAGATGCAAAAACATCTGCCATGGATATTCATAATTTTGATGTAAATGTTGAACAAATTGAGATGGCCAAGGAGGAGTTATTTGGCTACTTAGACCTGGTTCGAAACATTCCTCCTGCTACTTTGACCAAGATTGAATAGTTGATTTCTTTGTTTAAAAAATTATTGGATGACGCCAACAATATTCATATTATGGATTATGAATTGACATGTGGATTGGGTTCTTTTGAGTTATATTTGAATAGGAAGAAGAGTTTCCTAAGCCCCAAAAAGAGAAGAAAAAGAAGGCAAAAAAATGCAAGATTGGAAATTGACTTAAATATCCTGGCAGATGAAGATGAACCATTCCAGTTTGAACAACTCAATAAGCGAGGTCGCCCTCACTCCAACAATGAATGCTTTTCTCGGTTTCTTGTGCATGATTTTTTTTTCAATTTGATTTTAATATTTATTCATGTATTAGATGTATTTGATGTATCATTGTTTTGTTGACTATGTCCAAGTACGTTTGATAGGTGGTGAGGATATGTTTGGAGATTTTTCTAATTTGACAGAATTGTCATTTAAGGTGATTAAATAACTCCATGCATTTACACTCAGTCTTTCAATACATTGATTGTTTTGTAAGTCATGGAAGATAGATTTCAAGTGGTTTTGCACACTTGCATGCTTGAATATATTGGTGTCTAAAAAATAATCTAATATATAAATTCAAATAAAAACAATGGAATTGTAACAAAATTATTATAGGAACTACAATGAAATTGTAACTAAACATGTCAAACACAATTTTACCAGATTTTTTATAACTTCTCAATGCAAATGGTGATATATTATTGGAGAGTAATATATATTACAACATCAAATATAATGTGTTTGATGTCTATGATTTGCTACAACAGTGAGCTAGCGTGTCAGCAACGGTGAGCCAGTGTGTCAGTAACAGTGAGCCAGCGTGTCAACAACAGTGAGCCAATGTCTCAGCAACGATGAGCTAGTGTGTCAGCAACAGTGAACCAGTGTGTCAGCAACGATGAGCCAGTGTGTCAGCAATGGTGAGCTAGTGTGTCAGCAACATTGGGCTAGTCTGTTAATCTGAATCTGTGGATGAATGGGGAATTTCATGAAGATTTTTGATACAATAATCACTTTGTCCTCCTTCATCAGGACGAATATACCCTCTTGTCTCCATAATTACATTCCATCAATCAGACTCTTTTCTTTTTTTAGTGTATATTTCTTTTATATAACCTTGTTGGAAACCAGATCATTGGATAGTGAAATCTAAGACCTATCCAGTGATTCCCACACTGTCCCATGGAAATAATATACTGAGCAACCCTTTTAAGGTTGTCTTTAATTTTAGGTAGTTAAATGTATCTTTATTTCAAGATTGCTTTCCCGAGGTATCCCACCTTGCTTTACATCTTTCCTGTGCCTTAGTTTCCAATGATTAAATCTGGAGTGCACAATATGCAATGGTCATCTCCCTATTCTTGGGGATAACCTCTGCTACTTCTGGAAATTTGCTGGAATTTTGATGTTCTTCTATCACCTCCACAAGTTTGGGATGTTATCCTTTAACCCACAAAAGGCTCTCGGAATTATGCAAATAAATTTTCAGATCATCCAACCAACTTGCCTAATTTCTCAAATATGATACAAAGGCTCTCAATTGGACATCCCCTGTAACATGGTTGGGATTCCATTTTGTATTATGAGGTACCAAAAAATTATGTCGGTACAGTTCACAGAACAAGTCTCTATCTGGATCACAAATTTTCATATATGGCTCCTTGAAACCAACGCTGCTTTCAACCTGGAGAGGGATATTTTCAATGATAGCATTCTTTTTAAATATCAGGATTTTTTCTGTCAAGGACACGTTGCAATTGGTTGGAGGAGCCCTGCAATTGAGCACACCATCCATTATATTTCTGAGTTCTTTCTTATCCTTCTCCAACTTAGTCACCCTCCTTTCCATCTCATCCACTGGTTTTTTATGTCTTTGTAAAACTTTGTTTTTATATTCTTCACATATATTTCGAAGGTCATGAAGTGATTTTTTTTGTAAATTGTAAGGTATTAGGTGTCCCCGATATGGGAATTTACACAACTATAATTTATCCTTTCCTTCCTCATCATATTTTTTCACACCAATGTCTTTGGTTAGTTTGATATTTGGTTCCTTATCCTCTGTTAGTTTCATATCTGGTCGTTTTTCTTTGTTTGTACACCAATTTATTTGGTTAGTTTGATCTTTGGTTCCTCATCCTCTGTTAGTTTCATATCTGGTTGTTGTTCCTCTGTTTGTACACTCGTTTCTTTTGTTAGTTTGATATTTAATTCTTGTTCCTCTGTATGGACAACTGTGATTTTGGTATGGTCCTCTGTTTGCACAACAATGTCATCAGTCTGTTTTTTTCCAAGGGGTATATCTTGTTGGACCCATGGAGAATGAATACCTATGACATCAATGGTATGGACTCTACAACTTGGGCCAAGCAAACTATTCTATCAAAAGTTTCTTTTTGTCTGAGCTCATATGTTAGGGCTTTAATTTTGATCTGTAGTTGTCTATTTTTCATCTAGAGAATCAGATTATTCCTTAACAATGAAATATACAGAGGAATAATTTTATAGGTACTTACTTTTACAATGTGCTTCTTTGTCAATTCTGGTGGTTCAGTTGGTTGGTCCTCCTGATCATCCCCATACAATTCTGGTTGTGTAGTTGGTTGGTCCTTCTCATTTTCCCTATACAATTCTGGTGGTGCAGTTTGATGGTACTCCTCATCATCCCCATACAAAATTTGAATTGAGGTAAGGCCATCTGAGACGTACCATTCAGCTAGTCCCTGTATGTAATCATAGTCAAAATCAGGAGAGGTAAGCTTATCAACTTCTTATTCTCTCTCATCAAGGTTCCCAAATCTTTGTTCCATGAATCCTTGTTGCATGCATCCTTGGTCTATGACTCGTTCAATCAATACATCATGTGGATACTCTTTCTCTTACTCTTTCTCTTTTTCTATTGTTGTATCTTTTGGGAGTTCTTCTGTAGCAATGGGGAGGGTTTCAAGAACTAGAGAATAACAACCTCTCTTTCTCCTGTTGGCATTTCCTGTATCCTATCTATCTTCTGGTCACAAGTTTACTCCCCAATATTTCTACTTCATCATCATCATCTTGGCCATATCCTTTCTGTGTAGATTTAGTAGCATAAACCCTAGAAACCCTCGTAGTTTGAACATTGGGCGGCCCAGTTTCCATATGGAAAGGTTCTGTGGGAATTTCTGCAGGTGGGAGGTCATGGGGCAGAGTTGCAGGTGTGAGGTCATGGGGAAGAGTTGTACCTGGGTACTCATGGGGCAGAGTTGCGGCTAGGAGATCATGGAGTGGAATTGTAGCTGGGAGGTCATGGGGCAGAGTTGAAACTGGGGGGTCATGGGGCAGAGTTGCATCTGGGAGGTCATGGGGTGGAGTTGCAGCTGGGAGGTCAAGGGTCGGAGTTGCAACTAGGGTGTCATGGGGCAGAGTTGCAGCTGGGAGGTCATGGGGCAGAGTTGTAGCTGGGAGGTCATGGGGTGAAGTTGCAGCTGTCAGCGCGTCCTCTAGCGGGTTGGAAACTTCAACATGCAATGGCCTTCCAACTAGTTCATCCCAAGTTCTCCCTTCCCTTTGCAGCGTGGCAACCACCAAATTTTTAACAAGGAATTGGTGGGACAGGATTTTGAGCAGCCGCTTTGATTTCTACACACCTCGAGCCATTTGGTCTAGGGTTTTTTCAAGAAACAAAGGCATGTTAAGCAACTTTCCATGATGCAAGTGGTCTAACAAGCAAAGGTGTTCATAATAAATAACGACATACCTCCCTTCACATGTGAAAATTCTTTGGACAAGGAATACAACATCCGACCAAAGTTGTGGTAATGACTTCCTCTCATATCCTGTGCCACTCCTGATCAGTTGTTCACCTGCCTCAACGAAATGCCTCACAACACTAGGTTGGGGTTTTCGAGGTGAAAACCACTTTCTCCTGTCTGGGGTAACCCTGTCACTTCCTAAATCGCTTCTTCTATCACATGCACCACTGTCCCTACTACCTCTGATCTTCCCTCCCTGTAATGCATGGAAAATTCTAGGGCTATGTCATTGTCATACCGCTGAAACCTACGAATATAATCTATCTAGCCGGCCTGTTCAAATAATTTTTTAACAAGTGGAAATCCATATAGAAATTCTTCGGCACTTTCTTTGCATACTCTTGAACCTCCCATATTTAATCAGAGTTCAGAGTGGCTATGGTTGTGTTAGTTGTTTGCAAGAGTTCGAATGTGGGACAATGGCACAATGGAAGAGTTGGGGTAATGGGTACAGTAATATAATGACCCGTCGTTTATGGCGGTGCTAGTATGCATACATGTGGTCCCGTAACGACTACCTCCTATTTGACACCGACAATTCATTGCTTTCGTGGTCAAGGGATATTTCTGTTACCGTTATACACAGTCAAAGATTCCTCAGGAGTTTCCGCATAATAATTTAGGTTTTTATTATACTGAATCCTTAAATAACTTGCTTTAAATAGGAATTAGGGTCTATACCACCCCTTCCATGTACCACTCATCCTTGGGAAAGAATTTTTTAGCATTGAGGATAGTCTAACCTAAGCTAATGTAGAAAGGTTGGCTAAAAAATCCCCATTAGACACTATCCCTTTTAGCATCACCCAAAAAGCAGGTGAAATCTCACAAGAGACACCTACATGGACTACAAGAACCAAGATTATGCAATGGTGAAGGGAATCAAAATTGAATCCACAAAAACCTTTAAACATATCAAAAAATTAACCAACTTTAGAAATGGGTGTTGCACTTTTAAACATTGTGCGGGCTTTCAAATTAATGTATTTGAGGCATGGAAAAACAACTCGAGACATTAGTACTGCACATTAGAAATAATCACAATATAATATCTTAAGCATCCATGACATAAACCATATAAATGGGGACAAACTAGCTATTAGCCATCTTCTATTAATATCAAAGGGTGTTGAGCACAAAATAACATCATTACTACTTTACCTAGTTTGGCTAACCAACCTAATCAAAACAACATTACAACAATCACACTCACAAAATTAACCCCGGAGTAATAAACCCAAAAATTACACAACCAGAATCCTCTTGGATTCTATCTATTTATACATGATGGAGTGGTCCCAAGCCAAACTCACCACTATGGAAAATATTTAGAATGGGAATTTACCATCAGTAGGTATAATACAAATGCTAGTATTGACCCAATCAAAACAGGTCGAACAAATCTAATCAAACTTAATCACTTTTAATTTGACTGCCTTTACCATTGCTCCTTTCCATGCACTATTTCCTTCTGTGACACTTGTGTGCACTGATACTTCTACAAAAATACTATGCACTCATACTTGGTGTCGTTTTTTGTTCTTCACTTCTATGCACTGATAAAGTGTTGGTTACATTTTATTAGCTATATTTCGATGCATATTATAATTTTGCATGGTTTTCAAGTTAACTTCATTGATTTGCAAGTTGTTCATATTATATTCTCTGTTTGCAAGCTAAGTTTTTGTTGCTATCATGGATGCCAAAACGTGCTTCAGTTCAAAACACCTCGCCTTGTGGTTGTAGATGTTGATAATGGAGAAATACACAACAATTGGATTGTTTGTTTGTATATTTATACATTTCTACCCCTTAAATGAGGTTGGATTAATAGATTGCAAACGTGCAAGATGTCACATTTGTATTTTGCATTTAACCATGTATAAAGGGCAAATAATGATTGATATACAAGCTACCTTGGTTGGCTTGTAACCAAGGGTATCTCACATAATTTGTCATTGAAGAGACTTCTTTAAGAATTAGAGCTCATTATACTCAAATTAGAGGCTTGCATAAATTATGCATGTGCTACTCATAGATACAGAATTAATGAATGAATGTTCCTAGAAGTTGGAATTGTGAAGGTGTATTGAAGGCATTCAAGGTCTCGTTTTGTAACTTCTTTTGGAATCCTCTATTTGATGATAAAACTATTTATTTTTCTGTTCATTTTTGGGTTATGTTTAAAGTGATGTTAATTTATAAAATATAATTTTTAAAAGGAAATAGTAAGTATGTATGTTTTATATATATTAAGAATCCATCACATAATCTAATGACAGAACTAAACTGTAATAAAAATTAGACAAGTGAATTATAATAACAATGTTTAATTAGTTGTCCAAGTGAGGTGATATAATTTCATGTAAAATAATTAGAAGTAAAAATGTCATGTAAGTAAGATGTTTAAACCCTATAGTTTCAAAAATATTTGAACACGTGATTTAAACAAATTATTTGAAGATCTATGTTAACTAATTTATGTAGATATAATATTCATATATATCTATATATAATAATAATAATAAAATTAAAAAAATAATATTTTAAATTTTTTTTGGACTTACAAGTTTAAATTATGTAATCTCTATAGAATTCACAAATACAATTTAAACACTAACAAATTAAGTTTAAAATACTGCACTCTAAAATAATTTTGCACCTAAAGAAATTTGATCCCTCTAGGCTCATGTTAAATACATGCTTAAGATAGGTCTATGCTGATTTTTAAAGTTTTTGTTTAGACTTATTAGCTTGTTTCTATTTTGAGGAAATATAATGCCACAACTTTTATCTTTTGTTGTTAATTCCCCCCACTCTGAAATATCAATTTATAGTGAATTTTCAAATCTCATATTGTCATCTATCTTGTCTTAAACTCTACTGTATTATTTTTTCTTTAGATTTTTATGTAAAAGGAATTAAGAAAAACATCTCAGATATAATTATTTAATAGTTTTAATATAAAAAATGTCTTTGCAAAATATAAATTATTATTATTATAAAAACATAATAATTATTATATAAATTATTGCTATTATAAAAACATAATAATTATTATCCTTATAAAATAATGAGAGTAAATACATGAGAACATTTTTTCAAATAGACTAAATACATGAAAGCACTTCTCTACATGTGCCAGCGCAATTGAATCACATTGGAATCTGACTTCCAGATAAAATGTACAAGTCAATGAAAAAGCGAAAAGCCATAATAAAAGCATCCATCACATAATCTAATGACAGAACTAAACTGTAATAAAAATTAGACAACTAAATTGTAATAACAATGTAATTCCATTAATAGTATTACTGAAAAATACATTTTTTACATACATGTGTTGAGATATAATAAAAAACCAAAAAATAGAGTGAGCCCATCTATAAAAAAACACCTCATATAAATAAATACATAAAAAATGATGGACATCATGTTGCTCCAATCTATCTCAAGAAATAGAAACAACATAATATGACTCCTCTCATAATAACCCCAATACATATGACAACAACAATCCATTCATTAATAGGCCATGTATATCGATGCCTATCAATGATAATTGGTGGAGCACATGCTGGCTCCACATATCTCGCACATCCACGTTCATTGGATGTTACTTCAATGAGTATGGAGTCAACAACCCTTAAGACATCTGATTTGTAAATAATGTTGAAGCATTGGAACTGTGTAGCAATGTTTTTTGCCTAGTGGTGAAGGGGTTTTAAATTGTGTCTTCTGACCTGGTAGGTATTGTTCATCTAGTTTGTGATTGATTCAGAATTTGTGTAAGTGACAATGTCACATGCACCATAATTTTGTGTTGTTGTGAGGCCATCAATCAAAGCATGATAATATGTTTCGTTGTTTCTGCTAATGCCAGGTATTTCTCTATTTTTTTGGTAGACTTGACTAAGTGCTTCATTATGAAGCACAAACCTTGTCCATGCATGCCCTGGGTACACCATATTTAGATGGCCAAAACACATTTTTCAACCATCTGCAAAACAAAAAAGTAATTTAATGAAATATTGTTACAATGTTAAAATGTAGTAGCGGAAACTCTGTTGCAGTACCCGCAACTTTGATGCAACAGCGGTAACTCTGTTGCAGTAGCGAAAACTCTGTTGTAGTAGCGGAAACTCATTGTTGCAGTAGCGATAACAGTGAATTGTCGCCACCGTAACAGTGAAATATTTCAATGTTATAGTGGCAACAAGTCACTGTTACCGCTACTGCAACAACGATTTTCCACTCTCTCTCTCTCTATTTAAAAATACAAATATGGAATTTGAAAATACAAATAAATTTTTAATTTTGAGATGAGTTACAGTGACGGCAATACATTGTTACAGTGGCCGCAACTCACTGTTGCCGCTACTGCAACAACAAGTTGTTGCTACCGCAACAGTGAGTTGCCGCTCTCTCTCTCTCTCTCTCTCTTTTTAAATTTGCAGTATATATGTAAAAGATAAACATAGTAAATAGTTAAAAAATTATGAGATAAACTAGAGAACTTTTTAACTATATAAACTTTTAAACCTTTTAAATTATGAGATTAACTATAGAACTTTTTAATATAAAATATATAATTTGAAAATATAAAGAAAATTTTAATTTTGAGATGGGTTACAGTGGCAACAACTCACTTTTTCCACTACTACAACTTTGAATTTCCACTTTCTCTCTCTCTCTCTCTTTAAATTTTCAATATATATGTAAAAGATAAATATAATAAATAACTAAAAAATTACCAGATAAACTAGAGAACTTTTTAACTAGATAAAAATTTTAACCTTTTAAATTATGAGATTAACCAGAAAAAATTTTAATATAATATATATAATTTGAAAATATAAATAAAATTTTAATTTTGAGATGAATTATAGTGGCGACAATACACTTTTACAGTGGCGGAAACTCACTACTGCCGCTACTACAACATCGAGTTGCCGCTACTCCAACAACGGTTTGTTTCTCTCCCTCTCTCTCTCTCTTTCTCTCTCTTTAAATTTGCAGTATATATGTAAAATATAAGCATAGTAAATAACTAAGACATTATGAGATAAACTAGAGAAATTTTTAATTAGATAAATTTTTTAACCTTTAAATTATGAGATTAACTAGAGAACTTTTTAATTAGATAAACTTTTTAACCTTTAAATTATGAGATTAAAATATATAATTTGAAAATATAAAGAAATTTTTTATTTTGAGATGAGTTAGAGTGGCGGAAATACTCTGTTATAGTGGCGACAACTCACTATTACCGCTACTATAACAGCGAGTTGCCGCTATCTCTCTCTCTCTTTAAATTTGCAGTATATATGTAAAAGAAAAACATAGTAAACATGAGTGAATTTACCTTTTGTATTGCTCCATTCCTGGTAGTTCTCCTTGTCCATGCCTGATAAATTCCTCACTCGACCGAATGAACACCTCAAACCATCCGAATTTCACTTCTGCAATCTACCAAAACATTATGAGATAAACAAGAGAACTTTTTAACCTTTAAATTATGAGATTAACTAGAGAGCTTTTTAATTGAAGGAGTTATTGTAACAGTGTATCGCTTGACAAAAAATCGAAAGAGTTACAGTGGTGGAAATACATTGTTATAGTGGCGGCAATTCACTGTTGCCGCTACTGCAGCAGTGATTTGTTGCTACTGCAACAGCGAGTTGCCGCTAATGAAACAATGATTTGCCGCTCTCTCATTCTCTCTCTTTAAATTTGCAGTATATAAAAAAGAAAAACATAATAAACATGAGTGATTTTACCTTTCGTATTGCTCCACGCCTGGTAGTTCTCCTCCTTTACATTACATAAATGAACAATTCTTGGATGATACAAATGAAAAAACCTCCTTTCTATATATAGGAGTCCATGGGGTCACAATATAACTTAGCCGACCTTACAATAATAATGTAAGGGCACAATAATAACAATATGAGGGCTGTGGGTACAATAATAACAGGCTAAAATAACAACAATAAGGGGATACACTAGTAATAGAGGGACCTAATTTAAATGTTGCATATGATCGTAATATAATACAACCTTTGTCAACAACACATATTATAACCAATCAACACGTCTATGACATGCTTTGTTCTTCTCACTTAGTTACCTTTCCTTGATATACCAATGGTAAGATTCAATGACATTATTTGTATCTTAATTGGAATGTGGAAAAATTTTGTAAGATTTTTCCCACATATTTGTAGAAAGAAATTTATTGGTTATGAATTAATAATACATATGACATGAAAAATGGAGTCATTAAAGCCACTTACACGAAACTTACATATTTTGTTGTTGGCTAGCCAAGTTGTTTTAAAATATTCCAAAAACCTTGTTTGGTCACTAAATCTTTCAAAGAACCTTTCAAATGTCTTTTTTGCATATTCATCATCTTCACATGTGTTCATGATTTCTCCAAAAGAACAAAAAATGTGGATTTCGTTTTCCCTTCCTTGGACTTTATTTCCAACATTCTTCAACCATGCACAGTGAACATGCCACACACATAATAATATTTTACAATTGATTGAAGACATGGAATAACGTAATTTATTATATGGGATATACATTAACAAAAAATTTATGTCTCTTATAAAAGAATAAACACATCACCTTAATGCTTCAGTTTCAGCAGTAGCATCATCTGTGATGAAGGCTTGAACATGCCAATCTGGTTTCTCTTTCTTCCCAATGGAAAAGAGAGTTGACATCCATTTATAAATATCAGCTATAGTATTGCATGATGATATCACCCAAGCTACTGGAAACCCATTTTGATGTTCGTAAAAAACCATTAAGGTGTACAATTGATACTACATTACAAGAAATGTACATACTTATATTTATATAAGTTACGTGCATTAAAATGAGGTTGAATAAATGAATCAAATTTAGGATAAATTTGTACTCACCCCATACTTATTTGTACTAAATGTTGAATCCATTGAGATTATATTATTTTGAGAATTTTTTAGCATCATTGAGTGCATCCACTTTGTTTGTATGCCTATAATAAAAGGGATGTTTTCAACAAGATCTTGTTTCTAGTAGAAGCAAAATCTCTCAGGGTGTTCCTTATACCAACATTCTACACTATTTGGATCACTTTGATCTTTAACATACTCTAGCCTTATGGTATCATTTTGAATGTTTAATATATCTTGTTTTTTCATATATGTATCTTGAGATATCCGTGTGTATAACTCACGAAATCCATCCTTCACATCAGAGATGAACTTGTCCCATATCATTGTAACATTAAAACGTCTTTGGATTAAATGTTGGACAATAGATCGCATATCCCTTGTTAAATGTGGTGCATAATTGAATCTCATAGGCCTATTGATTTCATCTTTTCCATGACAAACAACATTGGATTAATTAATATGCCTACATGCAGTATATATTATTACAACATCGTCTGGTCTAAGTTGAAGTCGTCGCACAATGAAGTGACATTGGCAACCAACTTTAATACTTTCATGTCGATTATGTTTTTTCTTTTGATCTGTGGATGCATTCATAATTTTTTTTTTACACTCTGGATCATATGCACACCAATACATGTTTATAAATTTTTTACAACAAATTAGATATAATATATATGCATACTATAAAAAATTATACGTATATTGATAAATATATAAAGACTCACATAGCGTACTCCAGATATGTTGAACAATATGTTTGTTTGATATACTCTACTTTTTTACTTTGATGAGAATAAAGATGAAATTGAGTGGGTGCACATTCACCCGATTCCTCTCCTCTTATAAAATCATTAGGTCGACAATATGGAATAATTGCAACTTGGTCCCCATCAATATTTGTCCATGTTAAGTCTTCTGCTGAAAATTCAATTATATCCTCTGTGTCTTCAACTTCCAACCCATTAATCCTCTCCCACTTAGCCACTCTTCAAATATCTGTACACATTCCATTGAAAACAATTTGGTTTGAGTAAATATTATGGTCTTTATTAATGAATATCACTAAGAATGGAAATCACATTTTTAGGTAAATATTTTATACTTTTCAGATAAAACACTTTGGAAAAAGTAATATTTGGGTCATTAATCAACTTATAGACTTCTCACAAATTTAGACTAACCATGTATGACAAATGATGTCTTTGTGGAGGTGGTGTCACCAACTTAGTGTCATGGGCTGACTTTTGATGAGTGGTTGAGGTGGAATGGGTTGAAGAGAACTACCTAACATGAAAATCTCATAAAAAAAAGGATGTTCCCAACACTGAGGCATGAGATGGTGGGCTAATGGGGGCCATTTAAAGAGGGGCTGAAGGGAGAGACATAACACATCTCTCAAAGGGGTAAAGGTTTCTATTATCTGATATTGATGATTTGGGTCAAAAATAATGCAGTAATCTCACATCACTTTGAGTTTGATCAAGAAAGAAGTAAGTTTCCTAAAGGGAGCAAGACTCGACGCATTGTCCATAGGAAGAGGTGGAATTCTGAAAAAAAGTTGATTCAAACATTTTAGAGGCTTCATCCATATGAGGGAAAAGGTGATTTTGATGCCTCCCTTCAGATAACATACATGGAAACCTAAATTTTCCCTTTTCCCCAAGAACTTTAGAATCGCTAGTCAATGGATCAACCATAAGTTGATGAGAATATTTAGACCACACTTCTAAGACTCTAGGTATACTAGAACAATACTTAAGAAGATGAGAACCCTTACAAATATTTTAAAGGTATTTGGGGTTATGTTGCATGTTGGAGGGTTCCTCAACATTAATAACACTCACGACCATGGTTGGTTTGTTAAACCATTTATTATCTTGCTTCTTCTTCTTCTTCTTAGCCTCCTAGTTATTAGCATCAAGACTTTCAACAAGAGAAAAAGAAGAAAGGGTAGAATACATGATGGGTGAAGAACTGATTTAATAATGATAAAATATTGGACACTCTATGTCCAACAGTCCAATGGTTACTAAACTAGACTCAAATTTTATCTATATATGTATGTATGGATTTCTTTACAATCAGTAGGAAATTTTTTTAATTATACAATAAGCTGCATTTATCATGAGATGATATAGTGTGCCTTGTTTATCATATACATATGTTTTATGTTTTTTTTCAAAAGAAATTTTCTAATATTTTTGTTTAAAAAAAAATGATTCTCTATGTATGGCACTCCCAAGTGCATTTCCAAATTGATATTTCTACAAAAATTACATTAACCAATTAGTTGTAAAAAATAAATTCATAGAATCAATTTCATTAATTCATATGATATTTTGATCAATTTCTCATTCTCACTGTGAAGATCTAAGGAAATGGAGAAGACAACCCTTCCTAGGTAGATGGTGGAGCATTTGGTGATGGATATAGGCATGGTTTAGGGGTGATGGATAAAGGCATGGTGTAAGTGAAATAGGAAAAAGGTAGTTGGTGTGGGCGATGAAACACCCCCACTGATTATATGATAGTGGGAATCGGTGTGCTAATTGGGGCCCTTGAAAGAGGGATCAAAGGGAGAGACATAACACCTCTCCCTAACAAACCCCCAAATATCGAGAGTGAAACCACTAAAAAATGTTGTGAATTAAGACAAGAGGCAATCCCCTCTATTAAATATTCTTTGATAAAATAAGACACAATGGTGGTGACTTAATAATGTTATAGAATAGGTTAAGGACCATGCAAGTCAACTAGCTCAGAAAGTCGAGACTCGCCAGATCAAAATTGTGTGGAACCAAATAGTTTCTTAAATAAGAAACAAGGGTATGTGGGTCTCTTCACGTTACATTCCCTACAATATGACTACTAGATTTACTATGTGCCTCCATAAATAATAGATAAATGTCTTTTACTTCATGATAAACTTAGGGGATGTGGTAAATTTCCAACATATCATTGATAATCAAGCCCCCCTCTATTTTATTACTAATGGATTGATTTGCATATATCTCAATAAAAGCATTATTCTCCCTTAAATCATGCAAGAAGTTAACTCTAGAGAGGTCTTGGATACCTCCTTCACCCACTTTGGTATTAAAGCCAAAAGAGTGTTCAATTGAGTAATGTGAGCCATATGCCTTTTTGCATTCTAAAAATCCATCACCACCTTCAAATTTTGAAAACCAAAGTTGATGGAAGCCTTCAAACCTTTCCATAGTGTATGCAATTCAAAATTATTATTTATTGAAATACCAAGAACCCAAACAAATGCACTTTCAATTAATCCTATAGGATCTATCACATAACCCATCCCCCCACTCTATAACATGTTAATTAGCAAGTTAAGAAAATTAGTAGAGTTTTTAGAATTTTAATTGAATCATCAATAATTATTAGTGGTAGGGATTTAATTTTCGAGGAATATTCTAGAATATTTATGTTCTATTTGTCTTTTTAATTAAATTGACTAATTAAAAAAAATGTCATACAACTAAGTGTCATATAAAACACGTTATGGTTTTTGGTCATGTGACATTGATAAGCCTTGATATTGTAACACAGCTTATTTACATTAGCAAATATCCATGATAAAGTGATTGTGAATCACCATTACTAAAAATCTTGTTACAAGTTTTTCTAAATGTATATATGTTTAATTTATGTATTACTTGTTTTTTTGTAATTATTTAAAATATTTTCTGGGTAAACTAAAATATTTTATTTCAATTTTCATTTGTAGAATTTATTGTAATATATATTCAGGTGAAATAGGAACTGAAATGTTTTGTGGATCATTGTCATATTATTCCTAATATGAAAAAGTAAGATACTTATGTATTCTTAAAATGATGTGTCACTTCTGTGGTGAGGGGAGGGATAAGTATCAAAACAAATAAATTACATACATAAAACAAGGTGAAAAATAAATGGTTACTTTCCCTTTAAGTTATGTTATGTGATCAATCAAACAATAAAAATGGTTTTTGTTTGTTTTTCGTATGAGAAAATATCTTATGAAGACCTATTCGTCCTTTCCACTCTCAAAGTAACTAGGCCTTGCAAATATATATTTTATGATGGGTACTGGGGCTACATCCCGAAAGAACTAGCGATGCTTCCAGTAGCTAAAATAATCAACCAAGGTAATGAATGAGGCTTTAGTGCTTCCCACACCTCCACCTATAGGGAAATATGCCCTAAAATTGGCCACTAGGATACCTTCGTCTCACGGGGGAAATCGAGTCTTAGCTTCTTCGTAATCAGTCATCAGTATCGAGCACTATACAGTTCGGGTAGCCCCGTATAGTATCGCACGCACTGGGACCTAAGCCAAACCCCCTCTGAATCGGGTCTCGATTGTTCCCGTGTAATATTTTCCATGAGATGGTGAAGGATTTGAAGCACCCTAAAATACAACTTCTATGTTTCAAAATGTAACAAGACCATGGCAGCTTATTGGATGCCTACCTCCAATTTTCCAAACCTGAGATATAAATTATTTTATGGCCGTTGTGGGGAAATTTATTTTGTTCAAGTTATGATTTCTTTTAGGAGTCTTCCTTCACTTATGGTGTGAAAAAGTAAGCTCAAATAAACTAAGTACAAAATCTCTTGAAATTGGATGCCCTTTGTTAAAATTTTAGAGTAGCCTAGTGTGTGTAGTGCAATGTGTGTGTAAGTGAAAAAGTGAACATTCAAAGTGTTTAGTGATGTGGATATATGATGATCCTTTACAAAATCCCCTACTTACACTAAGTTATTTTTGTTCCTTACTTGCAAAGAAAATAATGTGTGGTTGATGGGCCACTTTCTTCTTCCCTATTACACTATGTAAGCCTAAAAAGGGAGATGGAAAATCAAGTGCCTTGATAAAGCTTTCAGATGCAACCCAGGATCGTCTAAAAGAGGCAAGGGAAGAAAGTGCTACTCCCTTTCGTTATAACACCCGGTTCCTAGCCCCAATGCTAATAAAGTGAAAATGCTTTGGTTAGTAAAAAAAATGTGGATTATGGGCCACTTACTCCTTTTCTAATTAAGCTATGTGACTAGTCAAAAATATCAAAAAAATGAAAAATATGTAAGGATTATGGGCACTTACTTTTCCCCTTAATTAAGCTATGTGTGAAATGCAAAAAGCTTAATGTAAAAACTAAATAACTACCCTACCCATCATTGAGATCTACATAAGTTAATAGTTGAAGGTAATTATGATTATTAGAGCCAGGATTTAAATAAGTTAAGAGTTAAATTCCTCGGGGATGAAGTTTTATACAAATAAGAATCACAAATGATAAGTGTTAAGAAAAATTATAGAGATTAAGAGTGATAATGATTATAAAGAATATGCATTATGAATGTTCTAGATTATAACTTATGTACTTAGGGAACAAGGTATTTTATAAATTATACTAGACTAGAAATAATTTAATAAAAATTTACAATCGTTATAGCCATTGGTGTTGCTTTCCCTACATCCTTCAAAGGAAAACTTCATATTCAGGTTGATTCCTCTGCTTGCCACTTCATTTCTCTTAAGGGGATAGGTACAAACTTTCATACACCAATATCTAGTCTTTAATTAAATAAACAAAATTAAATCTAATATTTCATATTAGGAAAATGTGTATTATATAGTGAATGTATGTAGATAAATATGAGTAGATCTGCAACTTTGCAACCAACATCATAACAATTTCACATGCAAAAGTTGGATATATATATATATATATACATACAGTTTGGTTCAATTAAATCACAAACTTCCAATTTTAATTCTCACAAAAATATAAAGAACGACTCCTCAAAGAAACCAATGTGAAAGAACGAATTCAAAGAGCACGAGCATCTTGGACAAAAGGGCCAACATTTTTTCAAAACTTCATAGAAATGAAGGACAAAGCTTTCAAATATTCATGCAATCTAGATGACAATACAGACTAATCTAGATGAAAATACAGAAACATAGGGAATTTCAAATTGAATGAAACTCCACTTAAATGGAGTTACAAGCATTATTGAGCCTTGCAACAAAATAGACTTCATCCTAATCTTCAATACAATGCAATATAAATTGAATCAAAAGCAATAAATTGAATTCATTAGTGATAATAAATTTCCTGTCATTTCTAAAATATTAATATTATATAATAATTAATATTAATCTTATTAATATTTAAACTTAAAATATTGTGAATAATATATAATAGACTTCATCCTAATCTTCAATACAATGCAATATACAAAATCGACTTCATCCTAATCTTCAATACAATGCAATATAATTGGAATCAAAAGCAATAAATTGAATTCATCAGTAATAATAAATTTATAGTCATTTCTAAAATATTAATATTATATAATAAATAATATTAATCTTATTAATATTTAAACTGAAAATATTGTGAATAATATATAATAATAATATTGTAAATAATCATTACATTAATGTAAATATTAAAAATTATATTATTATTAAACATTATTTCAAAACATAAAATCTAAAACTCAATATTAAAACTAAAACCTAAACATAACAGCTTAATATTAAACTTTATAAACTTAAAAACCCTAAAAAAAAATCTAAAACCAAAAAGTAAATCTAAAACTTAAACCTAAATTCTAATATTAAAGCCTAAATTTTAAACTTAAAAACCTAAAACTTAAAACATAAAATCTAAACTTAAAATATAAAACCTAAAATATAATATTAAACATATTCTAAAAATGTAAACCTAAAATATAATATTAAAGCTAAAATTTATTTTAAAAATCCTAATATTAGAAGCAGAACCTAAACTTTAAAAACCTAAAAGGAACTTTAAAAACCTAAAAGGAAATGTAAACCCAATATTATAGTCCTAAACCTAAACGGGAACGTAAATGTAAAACGACTTAAATCTAAAACCTACACGTAATTGGAGTAATCATATGCAAGGTAGGCCCTCATCGTGACAAAGGACAGTCCACCCCTTAAAAATTCATATAGGGTGTTTATAGAATTCTATGAGGGGTGATTCTTGAAATCCCATAATTTAAAATTTAGTCTCAAAATAACAAGAACTTTCCATTTATAATCAACGTTCATACCCTTGGAAATGATTACTCCAATTTTCAAGAACTTTCCATTTATAATCAACCTGCATACCCTTGGATATGATTACTCCAATTTTCAGTCATTTAAAATTCAGTCTCTCAAAATAACAAGAACTTTCCATTTATAATCAACCTTCATACCCTTGGATATGATTACTCCAATTTTCAGTCATTTAAAATTCAGTCTCTCAAAATAACAATAACTTTCCTTTTATAATCAACCTTCATACCCTTGGATATGATTACTCCAATTTTTAGTCATTTAAAATTCAGTTTCTCAAAATAACAAGAAATTTCCTTTTATAATCAACCTTCATACCCTTGGATATGATTACTCCAATTTTCAGTCATTTAAAATTCAATCTCTCAAAATAACAAGAACTTTCCTTTTATAATCAACCTTCATACCCTTAGATATGATTACTCCAATTTTCAGTCATTTAAAATTCAGTCTCTGAAAATAACAAGAACTTTCCTTTTATAATCAACCTTCATACCCTTGGATATGATTACTCCAATTTTTAGTCATTTAAAGTTCAGTCTCTCAAAATAACAAGAACTTTCCATTTATAATCAAACTTCATACCCTTAGATATGATTACTCCAATTTTCAGTCTTGGTTCTTTTGATTCACCTAGTAATGCAATTTTTTAAGGACATGTTAAATCTGCCATCATGACTATCAAGCTTGAAAGTTTCTACTTCAAAAATGGTTGGAAAATAGACTCAAAACCATACTTTTGATGGGTTATGGAATAGTACACGATTCATTGTTAGGAATTGAACCATGAAACTTATTTTGAACACCCTCATTTGAAATTTGACTATAAATTTGCATTTTTTACTGTAAACTTCCTTAAAATCTCTACCCATGTAAAAATTTCACTTTACACCTTAAAGATCAAGTACCCATGTTAAGGAGAAAGATATGAAAATGCGATGGATGGCAAATGCCAAGGGTTTTATAACTTTTATCAAAACAAACTTGAGGAGATGATCAGCCTACTTCAAATTATAAAAGTGAGAAGAAAGGCTATCGCAAGTGTTTTCCAGTGGCGGAAGAAGCAAGAAAAAGCATAATACCAGACGACGAACAATGGCTAAAGAGAATTGGGAGTTTTGATGCCGGGCTGCCTCACTTTACCCACATTCACACTCTGTGCATTTATAAACTACATTCATTTTTTTCTTAACCCAAATAATTTTAAATACGCTGAGTTACAAATATGTGGAAGCTATTCTATCTCGCAGTGGTTATGGACCCAATGTAAATCAACCCTGTGTGTGGAAGTTACCCTTATTCAATTATGGTTAAACTCCTATATTGAATCAACATTCAATATTTCAATAAACCAAAGTTCTCACCCGACGGAGTTCGACCCACTATTTGAACTTTATAAAACCCAATATATATATGCTCAAAGCTTACATTTCGTATATTATATCGTAAGTCCAAAACACAAACTTCGGTTATCACATAACCCTCCGTTATATGCTAACACTCCATGCGCATATATATGGTCACCTCACAACACTTATAATTAAAATGAGTTCTCCGGGCCCACAACTTCATACTCACATATACAAACCTTATACGCGCACCCTTTGTGATAATTCATCTCAACAATAATATATTGACATATATTATAACGAAACTTTGACCTTTGTTTACCCCAATATAATCACGAGCGCAGCGTCAAAACCTCACATCATATATATTATCATTCTATACCTCGTATGAAATAGCGACCTTGGGGTAAAGCCAAACATCGCAAATAGAAAATAGGAATGAATGCGCCTTCATTTAATCACACAAGGTTCGCTTAAACTTTGATTTATGTTTCAATTAACAACATAACTTTGATTCGGGCCCACGGTGCCTTACCTCGACTAATTGCCGGCGATCTAACGGCTACAATTTATCGTGCTCCAAACCTCAATCGAACGGTTATGAACGAATGTCGCATTTTTTTTGTCTCGAGCTTTTTAATGCCAAAATAACGCGATGAAAGTGGTTTTCAATTACCGCCTTTCTCCACGTGTCGAACCGAGACCCTAATCGTGTTTTTTTCTACAAATTACCGCTTTTGAGTTGCGCGATCTGCTTGGGTTTTCAAACTCTTGGTTTCTTGTTCCTCGGTGAAGGTTCCGTTATGCCTTCACTCCAGAGTTGCCTCTAATTCTTCGAGCGACCTTGTTTAAATGAACTATGCCTACATTGTTGTTTTTCTTTTCACTATGGTTCCGTTAACTCGTGGTTCCGGTTTATTCATTCATCCCGAGTCCATTCAACGCACACTATTGTACACTCACACTTAATACGGTTCAACACTTCAGCATTTACTTGCTCATCGAATCTGGCTCTTCGGTGGGTTAATTCGACACTTAACACAGGCTTTTGAACAACCCCCTCAATCATTAAATCAATGCATTATACCGCCCTCTTATCGATCGAAAAATTTTGATTCGAATTTCGTTGCTCTAGTTTTACACTAAACCACGCCTTCGATCGGTCTCATCGTGATTCTTGGTTTGTCAAATGGTACTGCTCCATCAAATCCGCAATGATTCTTTAACTCCCAACGTAATACAATTCAAAGTCCCAAATAGGCTTCCAAGAGAACCTCTGTCACTTATCTAGGCATGAATTAATTTCGATATCTGTCTCTTCGTGTGATTCAACTCACGTAACCCCTTGAGTGGTCCTCAACATCGATCCTTCATGGAGCAGTCAAATACCCTTCACGCATTCAGCCCAAACCATAATCATTGACATCAACTCTTCCACTTAAATCAAAGGAGCACCAACTAAACCCTATCAGAGCCTTATTTTCATACACTCAGTTCACGAAGACTCAAGGCATTCTTCCCACGAGAATAAATCAAACAATACATGAAATGTTGAAACAATTCTTTCAATATATATACATGAATTCACTTACGAAATTCTGGTCTTCGGCCGATCTTCAATTACGGTGGCCTTCTACAACCTACACCGGCTACTTTTGACTCCGAACTACCTTGAACTCTACTCTACCCTTACATTTATACAAAATGATGAATGAATCGATTGAGCTTCTTTGACGGCTCACAAGGACTCTTGGAATTCTCCAAAGTCCTAAAGTTAGACTCAATCCCTTAAATAAACGGCCCGACTCTCTTCACCTGCCTAACTCAATCGGCTTCCCTCATGTCCTCTAGTGGTTTAGAACATTTACAATTCCTCACTTATTTTATTCAAAACATTAACAATTGCATGAGAATTTAAAAACATGAGACCCCCTATGTCTACTTAGATACAAAGTATTTAATTGTGCTTAATTCACACATCGAGTTTAAGCGAGTGAAGACGTTGAGGATAGTGGAATCCAAACGGTTCCACCCCGATATGTGAGGCGAGTGGAGAAAACCCACAATTATCCTAATAGCTACCAAGTTCCCATTATCAACTTACAACTAGCATTCAGCCCCCACAATCAAATCTGCAAGGATCAATATGGGAAATATGACGGCATTGCTACAACACCCAATTTCAAGGGCGGAGAGAATTGGGGCTTCTTCCAGACCAATTAAACATGGCATCCCCGAGTCTCTTATTTCTCGAGTGCAAGAAACGTGCAAGACGTTCTTTCAACTTCCCACGGAAAAGAAGGATGCATACACTATCTTATGAACATGGGTACAGTCCTTATAATCCGGTCCACACCAAGAATGAAACATTTTCAAAAATTCCCGATCGGTAGGGTGCACCCGGCAGAAAACAAAAAACAAAAAAAAATCCAAGTACTAATAAAAAGCGTAATAAAAACGTAATACTAGAAAAATATCAATTACTAAGCGATTTCCATAAGGTGATTTTCCCGGCGGCGAGGAAACCGTCGTGTGCTTCGATTGCTTCAGATTGATTTGAAATTCCTACCACAACATTACCTGCTACAACACTCTAGAAACTATAGAGAAAAATATGGCCAACCTTATGGCAACACACAAGCGTATGTTATTCCATAAAATCTTCATTAAAGACACCCCAACATACACCTATGCTCTATAAGGAAATATTGGCACATATCAAAACACCATCATAACAATGATTCTTGCGGTTATGGCGGTGCATTTTAAATAAAGAAGCGATTGAAGCTAAAACCTTCACTGTTGCGGGGATTGAAGCTAAAGCCGAACTTTTCTAATCAATCTAGAGCGAGTAAAAAGAGGAGTGGTTTGTATCGACATGTGAATGGAGCGAGTAAAAGAGGAGTGGGTTGTATCGACATGGGAATGGAGCAAGTAAAAGGCGCGCGAAAATGATTTCGGTGGAGATTTTCGAGCATTTGGGAAGCGATTCATTTAATAGGTTGCATAGTTCCAAAATTCAATAGTTGCGAGGAGTCTTGACAGTACTCGGGGATCGAAGGCATGGCATGGCATGGGCGTGGTCAATGGTACTCTTAAGAGTATTAATGGGCCAATGGCCCAAGAAATATTTGTTTTCCATCCATTTGAGCCTCTAGTATGTTTACAACTACCAAAGGCGATGTAAGGATTGAGATCATCAATGTTTGTACCATGAGGTGACTCACATTTTCAGCTATGTCACAAGGTTAGTTGAATTTTGATTTCGAGGTTAACCTTAATTTTTTTTTTAGGTTTGGTGAACCTTCATCGAACTTCATAGCCTTTGACTAAGTCCATATATCAAAATTCAAAATTTCATGTCGTAACTCAAGTTTGTAATTTATCTTTGCGGTTTCCATGTACGTATAACATTTTTTATTTTTGATGTTTAATGATGTTGATTTCTTACTATTTTATCCTATAATTCATTTTAAATAAATATATATATATATATATATATATATATATATATATATATATATATATATACATACGGAAGAACCTAAATGTAAACCTCATCCAAACCTCATCCAAAAATTTGAATTCAAACCAAACATAATCATTGTCGAACTAGAACTCGAACTCGAACCATGTGACATTGTTTGCGAGTGGGATGACATGGGTGGTGCGCCATCGGGGCTAATCACATGCATTTGGGAATTCGATTCACCTCATTGTGGGGCCCATCACCTTTGTTGTAAGGCGGGCTATGGTAGCACGTGGGACCGAGCTACAATGTGACTTCCTACTTTCTCTAGTATCGTGACACCCTTTCCTCTAGTTTCATTGCCAAGATAAATTAAATTCAAAACTGAGCGATGCATAGGACTTGTCATTTTTCCATCATCTCAATGGTAAAAAAAAAAAATTTCCATCATCTCAATGGTAAATTTGTTGATTGTATATTGTATTGGCTTAACCAAATCATTACATAATAAGAATACAACCAATCAAATGCATGAAAAATAAAACTATTTTTTTTTAATGTCAACTTTATAGAAAACCGACGTAATTTTTAGTCAAATAGGAAAATAATTGATAGTCAAATAACTTATCGATTGCATTATCTCTTCCCATGGTAGAGATAAAAATGCATTATCTCTTCAGTGGTAGAGATAAAAATTTGAAGGAAATGAGTGCCCTAGGTTTCATTAGAGGTAGTGAAGCCAATGCTCCCACTATGTGCCAAAGTAGAGGATGCCATGAAATTCGGGTTGAGATTTTATGAGCATGAATTATATTAAATACAAATGAAGAAACCTATATGGGTAATCGTAATTGAAAACTAGAAATGGAGGGTCAACATTTGGTTATGAAGCACATTTGTGTTTTTTCCATAGGAAATATCGTAATTTCCATTAATAAGAAGATGAAAATTACATGTTGTATAGTTCAAAGACATCAAAGACAAAATTGCTGATTTTTCTATATCGGAGTGAAAAAAACGTTGATTTTACTATATGAGCTACTATTGTGTAGAGTCATCTGTGATCATATGTACAACTATATAATGAGTATGTATGCTTCGAAACAAAAATACAAAAATTTGTAGAGATAAAAAAAGATAGGTGTGATATCTTCGGTTGTATGTATGTACGCAAAATCCACCAATGTCACTCCTCAATTCATTGATTGTGCACGAATTTCCTCAACAAAAGGTCGATGGTAGTATTGGTAATGTTGCGTCAATTACCTCGGTCACATGCCAAATGCTAAATACTGCTGCTCACCTTCTTTGGATAGTTGGTACGCTTGAGAATGATACGCGCTCCAGTAAATATGGAGCAGGATGAAGCAAATTTATGTTATTGTTGAAGTAAAATAATAATAAAAATTAATTAACATAAAAAAGTAGGAATAGAGTTTATTAGGAAATAAAAATGTCTATCAACATAATTATATCATTTTATTAACTTTTTTTTTTTTGATATCTAGAGGAATTCGAACTTAGGCTAGTCTAATACTCACGTGACACATGGTCAATTCCAATCGCTACCACTATAACCTCTAGGTGCATGTGTATGCCTCTTGTGCGCATAGGTGAATCTCGAGGATTTTAACCATGTACCCCTCCTTGCACGTAATAATTCATTTACATGGTCATCACCAATTGTTTGCCCCTTGGGGGAAATTTTTTTATTTACTCTTATTACCAATTACTAAATTACTAATATAATACAAATCAATACTTTTTTTGTGAATTTAATTTCTATTAACTTCAAAGGCGGAGGTCCCCATCAAAATTTTAATTAACAAATCAGTCTCTCACTAGGGAGACCTAACCATAACAAAAAAAACTCTCCAAAGAGAGGATAACGATAACGATAACGTAAACATAAATAAAATGGATAATTCAAAAGGTCACCATAGCCATTTCCTATTATACAAAACCAAGAAAATATTATCTAAAACTACACAAAACATAAACATCATAAAACTATCTGAGACGGGTCATAATACAAAGTGACAATGCGCACATGTCTTGAGCCCTCTTTCGCTACTATCGATGGTAGTAGAAAGCCATCTCTATTTGCTCAATATTGTCAAGCATATGATCCAATATGCCCAGAGATAGCTAAATATGCTATCGGAGTACGACATCCTCTAGGTGCTTTTTTCTATCCATGAGCATGCGCCCCATAATGAATTTCATTTTCCGGTACAAGCACATAGTTTGCATGTGCGATTGAACACCTCTACGGTTTTCCTAGTATTTGACATCCAATCAGCCCATTCAACTAACACCTCTATATCAAACATAAAGGCTCTATGAGTGGGGACAATAAACTCAACACGACCAATTCTTCGTACGGTGAGTTGTTAATTTCGGGTAATTCCTAAAGCAATTTTTCTACTCTTTAATGCATGTGGGATTTCCCTCCCAACGCCTATTCCTAATAATATGCATCCCCTCTCCTAACACACACCCTTTGCCATGGAATTATACTCCATCATTTGCTTTTCCAACCTCAATAGATCCAATGAATGGCAATCGTTGACCTAATAAAGGTCACACTCACCCAACCTCTACAAAATATCCCTTCTAAAGGTACGAGACCATGCATAATAAACCCCATGCGTTAGGCCCGTAGTATTTCCCTACGGTTAGGAATATATGGACATCTCCATGATAGTTTATCTAGTGATCATAACCCGACGTCAATACAACACTTTCTTCCATCCTGTCACCCCCTCACTTTGAGATCACTTGGTAGCAATTGAAAACCATAAAACTCGTTTAACTAGAACTAGGTGGCAAAGAACATAGGTAAGAGACTATATTTCGAACATGAGGATCCACATGTACCCTGAATATGTTTACTAGAAATATGAATAAGCCATGTCTTACACAAGTTTCCACCCCACCCAAAACCAACTCTTCTATAGGTGATAAAAAATGGTAAGGAGTTAACAACATATACTTTGAAACAATACAAAATTATGTCGACCAGTCTAGACATACCAGGGGCTAGACTACCGAGGCCCAATGCTCCATTGAATTGGACTTCCAATCACACCAATAGGTAAAACTACAAGCATGATTAACCTAGACATACTCAATCAATACATACAGAGTACATGACTCTTCTAAATACAAGTCAAAATACATTTGTGAGATGAAGGAGTATAACCTTGCCTGACTAGTGTAGTTTCTAACATGACTAAGCAACTGATACAACACCTAACATTTTTCGCCCCCCCATTCCATATCCCATGCATAGATTCTCCCAACCTATTACGATGGCTTCCTGTCGTCCATAAGTTGTCACCACAGGTTTGTCCACCTACCAAAACCACTCTGCTAGGCTCATTTCCTCCCAAGCCAACCAAGCTACCTTCTCTCTTCATCAAGTCCATTGTATTTCCAGACAGGGGAATACATGCTTGCAAAATCACAGCTAACACCACAACAACTAGACTTCGACCACCCTGGGTATGCCATCTCACACCTCTACACCAGGCCACTCTCAACTTTTTCCCTATATTTTTCCTCTGACATAACCAAGAAAATTGTTTAAATCCTACAACTTGCCTGTCTCTCTTCTCTTGTCATCAAATTAGCATGCCAATTTTCGTTACTCCATCCCCTAGCACCACACAAACACATTGATGTAGTACACCATCCTCACTCTTCAAACTCCACCCCATCCTCCTTGCCATTATTTCACACGCGAATGATTTTGGGAATGAATCCTTTGACTTTAATCTTCACTAAAGGTGGGTGCCACACCCAACATGTTTACTAAATAGGGCAATGAGATCCCGACCCCTCCATCATACTAGTCACCATATCCAAGAAATACAAATCAATACATTAAAACAACATAAATTATCTATATAAATACATTTTACCTTTATACTATCCCTATGTACAAGGTTTTATTAATTTTTATTACCAATTACTAAAATGTTACAAATCAATACGTTGAAACAACACTTCATATCAAATAATCTATAAAATTGTGAAGTTGTCTACCGAGGCCGCGTTTTAGCTCGGACGACATAAAACTGTCGGAATCCGGTCAACTAAAATTCAAAAAATCAGGTAGTTGGAGTGTTTGGAATCCATTTTTGATAGTGGAAATGGATTCAGCACTATCAAAAACCCTTAGGACACTCAAAATACTAAAGATTAACAACTGTAAACAAGATTCTGGGCAAATATTTGCCGAATTTTCTCAAAATCATTACCGGATTCTGGGTGAAAACGCGGCCTTTTTAAACTACGCGTAAAATTGTGTTTTACCTTTATTACCAATTACTAACTAAAATGATACGAATCAATACGTTAAAGCAACACTTCATATCAAATAATCTATAAAATTTTGTTGACCTTTATTCTATCCATATTTACAAGTCAATACTTTAGGTTTCTTTGATTATTAAAATGACAGAAGTCAATCCATTCATGCAACGCTTCACCATTTCTTGAACCATTAAAAACCTTCACGAGTGTTGTAAAGACAATAATTACGAGCGAGCGTTCCCTTTATGGGCTTTCCGAATGCGATTTTTCGCTCAGCCAATGAGACCGGGTTCTCATCGTTCTTACCGCCACTCAAAATTTGACAGTTGGCGTCAGGCTATTTGCCAAGCAGCCACAAACTGGGCCGTGCTGCTGTCAAGTCGCGTTGCATGTGTTAGGACGGCAATTGCTATTACATCCGATAAAATATAGATGGCAGTTTTAATAATTTTTAAAATTTACGAACAAGCTCCACTGGCATGAGTTGGTACTGTTCACTGCAAAAGTTTTTCAACATACTCGAGGTAATCATTACAGGAACCAACCGATATACACAACATTCGAGGGAGTTCTTGAGCAGTCAAGATAGCACCCGCTAAAGAATCGTGATAGCACATGTGTTTTATTGCTCAAAACGTACACCATCCCACAGGCTACACTTAGCCATTTCGTGGGCACATATGAACATTTCTCACTTGAGAGTCAAGACTGGAATAGCTCACAATGTTAATGGCAGTTTCCAAAATAGATGTACATTATTATTATATTTATTAAAGTTTAGTAAAGGGTTAAAAGAAATATTCTATGATAATTGTGAAAATAAATTGATATTTTAAAAATATATTTTAACTTATTTTCATTATATATATATATATATTTTTTTTTTATGCTTTACCATTTAGATTAAAATTATTATTAAAAAAGAATTTAATTTTTAATTTTAATTTTTTTACTTCTGATGATACAATCAAATACGAAAATTGCAACTAAACATTAATCCATGAGTTTTCTAAACAATTTATATAATTTTTTATTATTATTAATGCTAGCTTTTAATTTTTTCTTCATATTTATATTAATCATAATTTCTCAAACTTTACATACATTTATTTTTATTTAAAATTAAAATGATTTAGTATTTTTATTTTTTAATTTTTAAAATGTTATCCATATGTTCTTACTAAGTGAATTAACAATGCACTGAAAAAAATTACTCATAAACATACTCAAACTCAAATTCTAACATTTCTATATTTACATTAAGGGGTAGATAGTCGCTACTTATAGCCTTGTTTAAAAATAAAATAAAAACTTATTTTTGTTAGAAAAAATAGCGGCAAGTTTTTACTTCAGTTCAATTAATTAAATCCCAGTTCAGTTAAACTCTGTCATTTATTACTACTTGTCTCATTTATTTAACTGCCGATACTGAGTAATGTGAGGGGTGAATCAGCTACATTTCTAATTCCTTTTGTTTTCCACATCTTCAATCCTTGACAATTTTATATTTTAGATTACTGAATTACATATAATTGCATATAGAGAATACAAAATTCGAAGTGGGATTGTTTAGGTATTTAAGGTCTCTGATTTATTTACATCGTAATGGCGTGATACATACGACTTTGCTGAATGTTGTAAACATATATGTGAGATGAGAAGTGCAACTACAACGAAAATACTCTGAGCATATAATTTGATTTGTTTCTTGCGAGATAACCGTTCATATAAAAGGAGGGGATAAAAATTGGAGATCAACATTCACGCCGCTAAATATTAAATTGGGATTTGTATCCTTGAAGATCTCAAGCTGCAGATTATTACCTATAGATTATATTCTTTATATGATAATTGCAAGTCATCGTATTGAAACATGTTTCTTTGAATGTTATAGTTTTATGTTTTTCACATGAAGCATGCATAATGAGAGGAGGTTCAACCCTTACTGTTAATGGCTCTTATTCTTCCCGCTAAATTGGATACGTCGTAAAACGACTTATTGAAATTTAGGAGAGCCTTCTTCCGGTTGTTTTTTGCCTTTCAGACAGGGGTTAGTTTTACCAGGCTTCTAACTCCCATTAATAGTTTTTATTTTTATTTTTATTTTTAATATTTATTTAGTTTTTATTTATTATTATAATTACCCTGAAATCGTTCCCTTTATGGGCTTTCCGAATGCGATTTTTCGCTCAGCCAATGAGAGCGGGTTCTCATCGTTCTTACCGCCACTCAAAATTTGACAGTTGTCGTCAGGCTATTTGCCACGCATCCACAAACTGGCCCGTGCTGCTGTCAAGTCGCAGGCGGCTGTTATCTATCGCTCTTTGCAAAAACTCATCCCTCCGCCTGTGCTCCACCATAATCTCTCTGACGTTCACAACAGCCGAAGCCTCACGCTCTTTAATTCCCATCTTCGTGCATCTCTCGAACAGGCGACGCACCAACTTTGACATCTCCTTTGTTCGAATATTCATGGACGCCTCCACTCTGGAAGGAGATAGAAACTGCAACGTGCACATCTTGCGCGGTTTCTGAGTCGGCCGGTCATATGCGTCGAGCCCAAGGAGCTTACAATTGTAACCCATATGCTCGGCTCCCGCAAATTGTGGCCTGGAGGCGAAGTTCATGTCGTGTGTGGTGAGACACTCCCTGGCTAGCTCCCATGAAGTCACTACTAGAACCTTGCGAGAGCCGAATTTGAGGAGCATGATGCGGCCATAGGTCTGGGCCAGGTGGTAAAGCGTCTGGTGAAGAGGTCGCTTGGCGTCCAGCAAATGGAGGTGTCCAATAATGGGCCACGACTCCCGCCCTCAACCCGGCGCCCTTCTCTGTGTGAAAAGTCAATTAGTAGGAACTGTGGCGTGATAGATATATAATACGGGCTTTGTGCCAGCTTTGTCTCTTCACGAGAACGTAGTTGTGCCATCATTTTTATGCAGTCATTTGTCCACATTGCTACATGGAGATCGGAGGTCTCTGCAGTGATGACGCAGGGATTTGCAGTTTCTCTTTTATTGTTTTTGTCTGCGTTTTTTAATTTCGCATGGATGTTACTCTATTCATAGCCTGGGGAGTTTTTGAGCTTTCATCTAATCGATTGAATTTATGATAACTTACCTTTATGAACTGCACCTTGACATTGATCACAATGCAGACTTTTTGCATTCTAGTGGCGATCGCAGGGATGATGAATGTTATGGACATGGCTGAGGGTCATGGGCATGGACATCATACCAGGAAGATTAGCCCTCCAATGCCATTTGCCATGAATGCCACAAAATCCCGTATGATCGAGCAGGCATTCATGAAATTGGTGAGGCAAATGGGCAGCCTGAAACATTCCATATTCAGGACAGCCAAGAACAAGTTTCTTCCCACATTCTATGTCACAGTCGACAAGAAACCAGGTGTGGGGGATTACACGTCTGTGCAGAAAGCAGTCGATGCCTTGCCTCTCATCAACTTGCTCCGCGTTGTTATTATCATCAATCCGGGTGTATACACGTGAGTAGTTTACTGCAACATGAACTCTTATGGATGAATGTATATATAAGGTAGTAGCATAGATTTTCACAGTTGTTCAGGTTGTGGAGAATCTTCTGAAAATTTGTATAAAAGATTTCTAATCCCTGCAAAGAGTGGACACTCTGTTTTGAGGTAGACACTTCACCTGTCCTTCCAATGTTTTGGGCAGACACTCTTTTCTTGTTCTTGATGATGAGTGAGTGTCCTCCAAAAAAGTTGGACATATATTAGATTGTAAGGATTAAAAATCATTTACACAATTTTTTTTTCCAAAATTCTCCAAAATATATAAATGTGTGTATCCTCTGTTCCTCAACAGATTATGCTTCTACTTCTGTATGCAGGGAGG